>SHCU01000654.1:8698-29848 GCA_004307685.1 Ceratina australensis | reverse complement strand
TACTGGAAATATTCTTACCTGTATCTTTTCATGTGTATGTAATTATGTATATCCTTCTGCAGCTTAATAAACCTCTCTGAGGTTTAAATAAATTATTATCAAAAAAAAAAATCTGTACCTGCATTTCATACCTCGAAATTAACTTCTTGCACTTGATGAATTTTACTGCAAGTATATACACATTTTACGGTGATTAAATTTAATTTCATCGATATACGGAATTAAAGCAGTGATTGCTTTATAAACCAAGCGGCGACCCTGAGTTTGTTCGTTAAGTGATTTGATAGTACGCTCGCTCGAACAAATATTACCTCATCCCTCAAAGAAGTTCGTATCCGGCAGGTTCTTGACACGATTTAAACTCGCGAGGCACGTCGAATACCGAGTATTGTGCTACCAGCACGGCTTACACGGCACGCGATTTAAGCAACGTCTCCTTCGACGGACAATAACACCGGGTGGGTACGCTTGTCACCAAGGCGCTCGTAATTCACGAGATTCCTGGCGTCTTTATCACGGCGCACGCACGAGGGCCGCGCATTCCGGAGCAAACAGCGCGTGCAGTTCGTGACTGGTTCTATAACAACCCTCGAGCCGCGGCGTAGTAGGTTACCGGGGGAGGATCAAAGATCGCAGTTGCAATCACTGGGAGAGACGATTTTTTTCCTTTTTGTCCGCGTCGCAAATAAAATTGGGCGGGGCATCGATCGAGCATATTTCAGCTACCTCTTCCAATTTCCACGGATAGCTAGGTACGTAGGTATCTTTTCAATAGTCGAGCCGCTTGTTCAAACTGTACTTCCGGTGAATACACCGTGCTATTAAACACGGCTCGCTACTGCCGAGAGGCCTGTAGCCAATTCTCGGAATGGTTTCGATGCGCGTTTGCGGCTCGCAACGCGCCGATCGCCTGCTAATGGTTTAATGCTTTCTTGATTTCTCGCTCGATCGTGGCCGCTTGTTGCCTTCCAGGGAGATAGATATTGTGTGCAGTAACGCGAGTCGAAGTACCCAGGCGCAGGTAAATGTAATGGAAAACGAAGCCCCGGAGCCTGGAATCGAGTGAGACCAAACCGATATCATAATTCTCCGGCGAATCGAGCTTGCTGCGAGACTCCCGTGTCCAGTCTCGTGGAAAAACGGCTTGTAATAACGTAATTTCGTCGGCCGCCGGTTTCACCGTGACGAAAGATAAATGTGTTGATTTTTAATAGTCATAGCGAGGGAAAAACGGGCTAACGAGAAATTACCATAATTCACGAGTAGTTTTTTTATTGGAAACTTAATGTAACGAAGCTTTCTATTTCTCTTAAGCTCTTATTTCAGGGTGTTGACCTAGAAATAGACTTGTTTACATAACTCCTCCCTCTTTCACCATATCCGGCTGTTACTCCCTTTCGTTTCCTCACAGCATGTCTAATCTCTTCTATTAACCTTTTAATACACTCGGAACTTGTGTCCTATAAAAATGTCTCAATACTTTTTGAATATTTATTTATTGATATTGTTACTGAAATTTTTCTTAAGTGGAAGCACATTAAAAATAATTGTGAGATCAAGATCACAGTACTTGAAACGAATGGAACAAGTTGTAATGGAAGGTAGGAAAAATCGTTGAGGTTGTAAACCTAATCACAGTTGTTTAGCCTTTTTTTGCGCCACTTAAATGAGATATCATTGAAGGAAACCCTTCGCATCGAGTACACTTCCCGGTTAAGTGATTGCCGCCTCTTCTAGAACGCGCAAGAAGGGCGCATCGCGACCACCGGAAACGCTTTGCGGCAAAGTGGAGTACAAATAACAAGCAGGTAAAAACTTGTTTTAAACGAGTGTCTGCGATCCTCTCGAAATCGATACACTTATTGCTCCGTGTCCGTAATTCCCCGCGATCGAATCTCAATTTCATTGAACACAGCTTATCTATCACAGAATTAATATGAATCGTCGGTAATAAATGTTGAAAATTAAATGTCAAATGTATGTTAATTCGCATTATGAATTTATGCTATGTAGAGTGAGTTTTTGGCATATTTTGATAACGGATGACACTGATTACAAAATGTTATAATTATTCAATTATGACTCGCGTTATATGAAGTAGCGCATAGCGCGGAGCTTCATGATCTGTCTAACGTATCTACGCCGGCATGACGGTGAACGGTATGAGGGAACGAACCTGAGTTCTGGAGTTTGGACAGATCTAAATTACATAATCTCGGCTTCCTGATACTACCGAATCACTTTCAAAGATAGATAACAGCCGCAATATATATCCAACATAATATCCTACGTCTTACGTACTGTGAAACGTATAACTACTAATTCCGCTCATATAGTTAATTGCATATCACCTTGAGCCTCGAGTAAAAACGATTACATCGAATCATCTCCGTTCGATCCTTCGCGGTCAACATTTTCCCGAAATTTTTTATATCTAATTTAAAATGATAGCACACGCAAAGTAATATACAATTGTTTTATATTTTGATGATTGTATCTTAAAGAAAAACATTTGTCGAATAAGCTCGGTATTGTTGTTCTAAATGGCAATTTATTGAATATTTTATTATCATCGATTTTCTCCTTCGACAATTTAAAAATTATGAATTTTATAGTAATTAAATTCAATTTAATTGATAATACGTTGAAGCAATAATCATTTCTCTACGTAACAATTACTTTATAAAACAAGTAGAGATCGCGTCGCTCCTCGAGTTCAAAGGGTTAATATTTTCCGATGTACCAGCCAGACATTTTGACCTCGCGTTCGGTCGATTTGAAATGACCTTAATTGCCGACAGTCCATGCGGAACGGCGGCGGACTATACTATTTAAAATCAGGTTTGCACGCGAAGTATCGCGGCGAGTTGCCCGTTTGCCCGGGAAGACGCACGTTTTTGTTTGTGACACGTGTCATTTCGCTCGAACGTGATAAACGCCGCGGTCGGGAAACGAGAAAACGTTTTCGGTACGGTCGATGATTTTCAGAACGGCATCGCGGACAATGGCGAGGTACGGGGCGAAAATTTAACTGCGGGAAAAAAGGAGCCGAACGGGAGGCAGAGAGGAGAGGGGAACCGGGGAAAAAAAAAACAAAAAACGATTTAATTAACCGTCGCTGTAAACGCGGCGATCGCATGGCGGAAGATAGATAACCGGGCATGTAAAATAGGAAGAATCGCGGCGAATCTCGCGGAGCGGAAGCGACATGACAAACTCGTTACTGGTAGGTACACTCGTCATGCCGCTTTTGCGGTTCGATTATCCCATCGTTGGTTAAAGTGATACGTGCCAGCGCAGTGGCCGGCCAGCTGAATCCTATAATCCTGGCGAATTCCAGCGAACCCCTACCCCTCCCCTGCCGCCGTTCGCCGCCGAGCCGCGGTATATCGCGATTTATTTCGTAGCCGCGCTACGCTGCGAATCGTTTGAAGTTCCTTTCAATGGACGCTTCCGCCCGTTCCAGCTAGATACACAAACGTACCAGAAACTTTCCTATGAGACCCTCGCGAATCATTGGAAATCGATAACTTGGAAAAGTTAAACGATAAGCTGTAGTTGCGTGATTGACGGCTGCTACTGCTGCTGCTGCCACAGCCGAACGCATGAATCATGGCCTCGGTATGCATCGAGCGGACGCTTTAATGACGTGGAATTTCGACTCGTGTTTTTCTTCTCCGCGGTTCCTAACGACAGCCGATTCGCGTCTTAATCGATGTATTCAGTGGTATAACAAAATTGTATGAAACTTTGTTAGGTTATTAACACATTCGCGACCGCTGACGTGAATTCACGTCATTTTTAATTTTATTTCTCATTAAGTATACAAATTATAAAAATCTTTTGATCTTAAACAACACATAATTGCAACGTTCATGTTTCAAAAGAAATTTTATCATTTTTATCCTTGTTTCAACGATACAAGTTTGCGGCAACCAGTTTCAGAATTTCATTATTTTTGCCGGTACTCAGTATTAGAAACGAACAAAATTTGCCGGTCGCGAATGTGTTAAAAATGTCTTTTCATTTAAAATTAGCTGTAAGAAATTCACCGATATTCGCGAGAAGATTCCTCGAGCGCAAAGGATCGAGGTCTATGACAATTTTAATATCACGCGCGGATGTATCACTGTCTACGAGCTAGCTATTCTATTTGAAGCCGAGCAGAGAAATGAAAAATTCGAATATTTCACCCGCAGCGATCCGGTGGTTAGTCGAACATATCGAAAAAGGAAAGAAAGGGCCCGATAATTAGTCGACGTCCGTGCCAGAGGGAAGTTCGGTACATGGTAACCTATAAGTTTTCCCCGGGTAGTATAGCCGCAGTTACGAAACAACCATAACAAAAGATGGAATTAATTAGGATGGGAACGATCGCCGGTTCGATGAAATCCTGTTGGCAATGGTCCAGTAAACAAGTAGGTGTATTGATTCAGATGGCAAAGGTGGAGTTGCCCGCGCTCCGCTCGTGGGAGTCGGATTAGGGGTGGGACACACTCGGCTCGCATTAACCGGCTGTCGTACCTACGTATTTATCCGCAAATTTATATCGCCGGTACATATGTGCCGCCCGTTTAAACACAGTGGTTCCGCGCGCGACGAAAGTTGCGCGACGGTGAAATACAACGGCCGCCGCCGCTACCGGCCGATCGCGTGTGTCAATTAGTATTCAATTTATGACTAACGCGAAAAACGTAACTCGGTGGCCTGTAACGCGCGACCGCACGCCATGGTACACACCCTTCCGCAAGTTTCGGACACGCTATAATAAATTTCACTAGAAACATCTAATGTTCCTTAAATCTAATCAAGAATTTTTTATGAACGACTGGAATAAATATAAAAGCTCATATACTTACTGTTAAATTTAATTAAATTCATTTAAAATATGAAAAATTCTGTTGAGAAATGTCAGCAATGATTAGATTGAATTATTGAAGTATAATTTTGTAAGGCGTGACCACACGCGATAATACACATCCCTCTGGAAGTTTGGGACACGTCATAATGAATTTCACTAGAAATATCTGGTGCTTTTTAAATCTAATCAAGCAGGAACTTCAATGTCTCAGAATTAAATGACAAGATGAACGAATTCTTTACAAATGATTAAAATAAATATAAAACCTCAATACATTTGTTATCAAATTAAATGAATTTCATTTAAAATATGAAAAATTCTGTTGAGAAATGTCAGCAATGATTAGATTGAATTATTGAAGTATAATTTTGTAAGGCGTGACCACACGCGATAATACACATCCCTCTGGAAGTTTGGGACACGTCATAATGAATTTCACTAGAAATATCTGGTGCTTTTTAAATCTAATCAAGCAGGAACTTCAATGTCTCAGAATTAAATGACAAGATGAACGAATTCTTTACAAATGATTAAAATAAATATAAAACCTCAATACATTTGTTATCAAATTAAATGAATTTCATTTAAAATATGAAAAATTCTGTTGAGAAATGTCAGCAATGATTAGATTGAATTATTGAAGTATAATTTTGTAAGGCGTGACCACACGCGATAATACACATCCCTCTGGAAGTTTGGGACACGTCATAATGAATTTCACTAGAAATATCTGGTGCTTTTTAAATCTAATCAAGCAGGAACTTCAATGTCTCAGAATTAAATGACAAGATGAACGAATTCTTTACAAATGATTAAAATAAATATGAAACCTCAATACATTTGTTATTAAATTAAATGAATTTCATTTATAATATGAAAAATTCCGTTGAGAAATCTGGACAACGATTAGATCGAGTCATCGAAGCGTTATTTTGCCTCATTAAACTGGTTGGAAGCGATGTGAAAAATTTGTGGGTAGCATTGTACGCGGACAGTACCGCTGGCCGCTTCGGTCGTCGGATTTGGTCGAGAGTAGCGGGTAGATTACTCGGAACGAGGCATCGCGTCGGCCGTCGGCCGGTCGCCACGCCGATGTTTCGAAATAACGATAGGTCAGCCCGTTACATACGCTCGATATGAATATTGGCGTGTGAACGCGATGAAAGGTAAATATCAGAAACGCGACCGTAAACCCCTGTCGATTCGATCGTAGTCGATGTACAACGTCAATCGATGCGACCGATACAATGCTCGCATCAGCGCGGTGGCCACTGTTTTGCGGATTGCTGCGCCACATGACGCCCCCGTCACAATCCCAAAAATACCGTGTACGTACAACGAGCGCGCCTGCTTTTTTCGCTCGCATCCTTCGCGAATAATTATAATTAATACGAAAATCTTAGCCGTGTTAATCCCTTGACGTACGAATTAAATGGAACTTGATGCGACCGAAAAATAGTATTTATTACATTTAGAAGAAGTTCAATATGAGTTCACCGAGCACCTCGCCCCGGCGCAACAATATTAAATATTTGTGTTCGTCAAAGGGATTGTGACACTGAATTATTGTCCCCTCGGACCTCGTGTTCTAACGGTTTCCAGAATTCGTTCGGAAAGAAGCGATCGTTGCGAATTCGCTTCGCAAACAAATAATAATAAAAAACGTTTGAGCGAGTGACAATTTAATTACCGACTAATGTAGCAGATAATTTAAATGAATTTTTGTAACCATAAGGGATGATCTCATATTAATATCAAATTTAAGATTGATAGGCGTGTAATAGGCGTGTAACATTTTTATTAAATTTCATGTGTGTTATTCGCTGATAGAAGATTTGCTTTAATAATCCATCCCCGTTTTTCCGGGTTCTGGGTTTCTATCAGAGAGCAGGGAAGCATAAAACCCGCATGAATTTGTAATTGTAGATGACATCGTAAATTCGCGATGAGTCGGCTGTCCTTTTTTATGACAGACTTTTACTAGGTTGAAAGTTGTTCAACGTTTCAAAGCTGCTTTTAATAAGTTTCGCCAGTTTTTAATTGAAAACGTAAAAGGTTTGAATGATAAAAAAGTATCAAAGGGTTTGCCATTATTATTTTATAGGCGAACCGAAGTATCATAATTCACTGCCAACTATAAATGTCCACTGATTGAATGTGAATAAATTATAGGAAGCCGAATTTTCTAAAAAGGACATCCAATCCTTTACACTCGAATTCAAAGTTGACAGTAATTTCATATAATATATATATAATAATTATAACAATATAAAATAAATAGGGAAATTCAGTAAATATTTGGAGAAAATATCCTCGAGTCTACAGGTGAAGTTAAAAAACTTACGAAACCTTCGAACTTTCTTTTTTATATCGTGCGCAGTTACCGTTTCCTTGGCCAGTTCAATCTTTCATAAATACCCGCGGCGTAATTATCTCACGTTAATTAACGAATTTACACTAGGTAAAGCGAAAACGAGCGTCGATCCCGGGATTACCGAGAAACTCGACGGCGACCAGGATATTCCTCCTCCGGCGAAAGAAATTTTCAGCGAAATTTCACTGCGGAAGCGGCGGGATTATTTAGCCCCGTGGGTGGAGACGACAACGACGACATTTGCGTAAGCTCTCGAACGAACGGTTCCCGAGCTCCAAGTTCCAAAGTCGATTTTCCTAAAGATGTATCCCTACACGAGGGATAACTCTGCAATCTCCAAGTTTTGTCTCGTAGTACGTGCAAAGGCGCGAGTCAGGCCGGAATCCCGATAGAACCGGAGTATTTCGTTAAGGAAGCACTTTTCCATTGCCGTTATCGTAAAAACTGAGGGCCCCGCCGAATTACGAGCACAGGACATTGCGCGCGACCCTTTACTATCCGAAATTACTGGCATCGAATCGCCCTGGCATGGCGAGAGAGACATCGGCACAATTCCTAAGAAAATAAACTAATCTCTATTTTATAGTGCTCCGTAAAACAAACCAAAATTCTTAAATAATCGTTCGAACGTATTTTGCATGTTTCGTAACTCCGAAATTCGCCGTAGAATTAAGTTCGATGATTAATTTGAGAATTCGGTCGCATCCGGGATTACGAACCGCATCGACTTCAATGAAGTGCGCAACATAAAAACTTGGAGAGCGATTCGACGCTCGCGCAGCGACATAAAAACAGTTTATGGACAAAACGTACAGTTGTTTACGGACGAGCCAAGAACCGAAAGAAAGTTAGCCCGAGTTTTTTGCCGGCTGATTGTATCGTCATTGTCATACACACAGTCCATAACAGAAAACAGATGACTGGAAGCATCGCGGGGTCGACGGGTGCCAGTCGTCGAAAAAGCATTCCCAAATGGCGCCGGCCACTGCGGCGCGAGACCCCATCTCGGCGGCCTCTTACCTCGTCCCACCGCTGTCTTTACTTCTTCCCGCGCGGGACCGTCTGCAGGCGACGACGGCGGCGGCCCGTTAGTTCGTTTAAGAGTGTTTCGCGAGTTGGCGGATTCGGATTGCACTCGGTAGCCCCCAGCCCGTTAAATTTCTTCAATGGTCCGGCCAGCGCAACGGTACGACACGCGGGTAGCGCGAGAGAAGGACACGATCGTATTTTCCGAAATTTTCTTCCTTTTAGCAACTTGGACTCTGACCAAACTTTGTCGCCGGCCTAACTTCCGTCTCGCGGAGACGAATGATCCCGATCTCTTCCTCCTTCCATCTCCATTTCCAGCCGGCTCCACCGACTTCCGCCCTTTTTGCTTTTTCACCCTTATTCGACTGACCCAACCGCCAACCTACCCCACTCCATAGTCCTCCGTAGAGCCGGTGGTGGTGGTGGCTGCTCCTCTCCTTAGCTAGGACCCCGGCGAACAGCCGAACTTACTTATAAGTTATGTTTTCAAGTGAACTTTCCTGGCAACGCGGAATTTCGAAACTTTGATATTCGATAACTCCGCCTTCGCGCGAGCAATCCTCACTTTTCCCTCTTTCAACGGCCGCCCCGGAAAAGGCTGGCAATCTCGCCCGTAGGATCCACGATTCTCACGCAGCGATTCCCCCGTCCTCCAATTTCGATTCACCGAAAGAAGAGACGGTTTCTTTCTTGATTTATATAAACTCTCCGGGCCCGGATAAAAATCCGATTTGCGCCACGTCGCCGTCGTCGTCGTCGTCGTGGTGCCGGGTGAAAAATTTCGTTCGCTCCCGCGGCGCTCGTGACTTCAGCTTCCCTTTGATTGACAATAGTTCGTCAGAAGTTGGCCGCGGCGGCGACGCGAACTAAACCGGATACGTGCGTCGCCGAACGAGTCTATCGCTCGCAATTGAGTAGCATTAGCGACGCGATGAACCGCCGCGTAGGAATTTTCCATCAAACCGGGGTTTCCGCGCGGTATTTACGATCGCTCGTAAAAGTCGGACGGGTGTATGGCCGGCCGTTTGCCTACCCCAACCTATAACGCTTCTCCCTTACCCCCGGCGTTGTACTTCATCGAGTCACCGAAGACTCTCTCCCGGCTTCCGTCACTCTGTTATTAGGTACATAACCATTTTGAAGCCATCCATCGACGAATTAACTTCCGACTCTTTCCCCATTGCAGACATTGCGAGGATTCCGCGTCGTTCCCTCGTCCCTACGTTTGATCAACTTCCCTAATCCTTGACGAGTCAATCGGAGGAGAAGAAGTCTCGCCGTTACTTTGGGGTAGACGGTACCCCGGATTCCCAACGAGCATGAATATTCTTTCTATTATCTTCGGAAACTTGTTCGACGAGGCTCAGCTAGCCTGAAGAAATCACAGAAATTCCGGCAACGCGGGTCGGAAATTCACATCGTAGTAATTTAACCAAATATTCTCCTTAAACTAACTTGCTAGGTCGCTTCACGCGAGTTATCTCAAGTTATTCAAGCAAAGTAATTGGCTAATAATTAACTTCATAAATAATTGACTTTCGTTAGCGCTGCGCTTCGTTCGCGGATTACGTGATCGAGGCATCAAGTATTAATCAATCTCATGAGGGTTGAACGTAACGAAAGTAATAATAACGTTACACGCAGGTTTCATGAGCCTTCCATGCTTCCATTAGCTCAAAGATAATATAACCAGTTTTAATGAACCTAATCTATCTAAACAAGTCAGAAAATGATGTGTAATATTATAATTATAATGTAATCTAATCGTTCATTTAGTTAGAATATTGATATCCAAAATGGTCGAGAAATGGAGTTTTCATAACGCACTATTTCATTCTATTCACTACAACCAATTACATATTATTTAAATTAAAAATGAATTACTGTGTCATACAATTGTGTAGGTATTTAATATTAATTATGCAGGGACTCTATCAAAAATCGTAAAACATGGCAAATGGTCTGCAGGAGAAAAAGTATTATAATTATAATGTAATCTAATCGTTCATTTAGGTTAGTTAGAGTATTGATACCCAAAATGGTCGAGAAATGGAGTTTTCATAACGCACTATTTCTTTCCATTCACTACAACCAATTACATATAATTTAAATTAAAAATGAATTACTGTTTCATAAAATTGTGTAGGTATTTAATATTAATTATGCAGGGACTCTATCAAAAATCGTAAAACATGGCAAACGGTCTGCAGGAGAAAAAGTTTTGCAACCTACGTGTTAGATTATGCTAGATACTCTCTCTGGAACGAAACGGAACTTTTGACCTTAGCCGAGGCTACTTAATCGTTCTTTTTTTCGCTGGTTCACGTTGAAACGTTGCGCGGAGTACAGAGGAGACAGATGAATTAGCTTGGCAAGTTAGGCCGGGTCAAAGGATCCGCAGCGAGCTCGCCGCAAAGCGAAAGGTCCACAGTTACCTAGCGCTGGCGAGCGAGCGAGCGAGCGAGCGGCGGGGCGAGTTTCCCCGGGAAAAGAATGGCTCGATGGAGACCCCAATTATCCATATAATCTCGAGCAACGAGACGATATCTCGGCGGGTATAGTATCTCCGGGTTTCACTTTGCGGCACGATAAGACCAGATTAAATATGGAAAGTCTATAGGTCGTCTCGCGGGACGTTTCGGAAAAGGAAGTTGTATTAAATGTAGGAATCTTATCGGCTCGTCCTGGCCCTCGTCCTCGAATCCGCGGGACCTCGACCTTTTTGCCCTCCTTTACCGCGGACCTGCGTCCAAAGACGGACGACGCGAACGCTTTATCAGCTCACTCCCAGAGGAAACATGATCAAGAGTTAATTATGGCTATATTTTATGATAATGGATTAAACTTTCTTGCGGCACCGATACAGAGAGTTCCGCTTGACAAATTCGAGCATCCACCTGGGATTCGTTGTTAGCAACGTGGAAAGTGTCCGACCTTATCGTCGTAGTTACATGTTCATTTTACGCGTATATTTATCTCAATAAATCTATTAACATTACTTATTAATTTATTTGGTAGTCAGCTCTTGTACCCTTTACTTTACTCATCCATACGTTAAGTAGTCGCTTAAGTAACTGCGAAATTATTCCACGCTTGAAAATATCAACCGTTCCACAAACAATTATTTCGACCTAGCGGCAGTTCCTTTCAGCAGGCATACCTGCACGGATTGCTTTCGAGCCGCGCGATGCCCGTCAGCGGATTTTAAAACGATTGCACTTCCCTGGCGGCGAGTAGGTGAAATGAAAATTTTGAGCAGGAACTGTGTTCATGAAATTACGCGTACCGTTCGATGGTCGCAGAATATTTTTGATCCGACCCCGTGTGCCTGCGCGCGATGTTGACTCGCCCCCGCTGCCATGAATCAGTTTTCATATAAACGAGAATTTCCCAACTTCTCTGATGCGACATCAACGTCCTCTCCAACTTTTTCAATGATCCGTTCGCTCGACCCAGATCCGCGGCACGGTTTCGTGACAAAAATGATAAGAATCGTCGAACTGGCACGCATATTGAACACGCATCGCGCTTTGTGGACACGGGGAGTTTTCGAAAAAATTTTTCCAACGCTCGAATCACTCGGCTGTATTCAATTTCTCTTCGGCTGATTCGCGTGCAGAGGTGCGCTCGCGCGCTTATTATATAAACCGACCCGCTGGACATTTTTGTCTGCTGAGAAATATTTGGTTAAACCGTCGCCGTGTGTGCGGTTCTCATTAAAATATGAACGATCAAATTAACTCTTATCATTTTATTATCAATATTTCTTTCTACGCTCATACATATTATATTTCTGTTAGTTTCATCATCAGAATAAATAAATGTACGTGAAATAAATTTACTATATATAAGTGAATTAAAAAATTCCTCGCCGTTTGAAAATACAAAACGAGTATTCTATTGTTAGATGCAATTTATGCGTTTGTCTGCGCGCTCTTATTTAGCAGCATAAAAGGATAATATCGCAATGCGGGGAAAATAAGGAGATTGAGGGAGTTTCCGTCTTTTTAAAGGCGCCAGAGTGTCTTCTCAGCGAGGACTTACTCCTTTGTACTTGGGAAGCTTTGTTAGCAGGTTGACGAATGTCTAGAAATTTAAATTGCAGCACGATCCGAAGAGCTTCCATTCATGTTTTCGCGTTACAACATTCCTATCAGCTCTCTACCCTTAGTATATTAAATAAACAAATTAATCGATTCCAACTTGGTAACTGTCTTAACCCTTAATAACCTAGAGTTTCAATTTTGATACCAATCTTTTAAACCGAATGTTCACATTACTATTAGTTTTTTTTTTATAGGGTGGCTGTACGTATTTTACTGTTGTATAATATTCTTTCCAACGAAATTTAAAAAAAAATCAAATGTCATTATTGTTTTATGTTATCTATGACATATTACTTGCGCGGCAAAGTGAACAAGTAAACACATTTTACTAAAAGTTTTGTTGAATACAAATTTGATATATTTTCTTTTTCTGAAGAATATAAATACTTTTGAAGTAAGTGAATATATTATTTTCGCTAAGATATAATTATTTTTCGCGAGTGCATGTTTTACTTGAAGAAACTAGTGCTATTTTTGTACTATCCTCTACTGACGTGCGTTGTATTGGTTATGAAAACATATTTATGGATTCTAGAAATAAGTGTAAATTTAATTCTTGTAGGAAACTTACCTCTTGGTTCTGTAAAAAGTGTAAAGTGTCGTTATGCGATAATAAAAACAGCCAATGTTTCGCATTATTTCATGCATAGGTGTATCCGATTTCTTTATGGCCTTAATGCCTGAAGTATCAAAATTGATACCTGTTTTTTTTTCTAAATAAGTATGTAAAATAAATATTTTGATTTTTTAGCTATTTTTCCCTTCATCTAGACCCTCAAGCAAACACATTAATATTAAAAGAAAATCACTTTCGTAAATCAGGCTACTAACGGTTAAATATCGCGTTGAAAATTCCCGATGCAAACGTGCCGCGTTTACGGATAACTCGTTGAGGCCGCGTTTATTTCGTTCTCAACGCGCTAATCGAATCTCGGCCGACGAGTTACGCCGAAGGATCAAAACCGAGACGAAAGGACAGTGAAGGGAACAAAGAGCGTGCCGGAAAAGCGGGGTAAACAGGCGCAAACTCGTCGTGAGAGCAGCGAGGGGCCGGCCGGCGAAAAGAAGCGAGGCCGGCCAAAACAAATTTTCTCGTTCA
This sequence comes from Ceratina australensis, assembly GCA_004307685.1. Lineage (NCBI taxonomy): Eukaryota > Metazoa > Arthropoda > Insecta > Hymenoptera > Apidae > Ceratina > Ceratina australensis. Next base: position 16,379 of record SHCU01000654.1, on the reverse strand, counting down.
CAATACGAAATTAGTTCTATGGGGGAAACGGCGAGGCAGAGGATTTGACGAGGTCCGCGGCATTTGACCGGGCACAAGTAGATTTTCAGCCCGGCGGGGGTGGTCTGTCGTCCGGTTCGCCGAGAGGATCGTCGCAATTAGAGCGTCGGTTGCCACCGATGGAAAACCGGGTCGGTCGGTCCTTTCGAGGTTAGAGGACAGCAACGTTTTCGGTGCCACGGTTGGATAACGATAGAAGAAGCGAGCTGGGTCCAACTTGCAGACAATGCGAAACGATTTTCCATCCCTGGGTGTGCTGCCTCCTGGCTCCAGGAATCCCGCTCGTTCTGAATTCATTCGACAACGACGCCGAGGGATTGCGACGGTGAAAAAAACGAACAGCACGACGGATCAACGGGCATAGACGTGTGCCGGCGAACCGTTGAGCGCGATAAAGACGGATCGGATAGCCGGAATCGTTAATGACCATTTGCTTACATAAACGCTGTTTCGTGCAACGAAGCGACGCAATACATTTTAACAATCACGTTTTACGTAATATATTATAGATCGCGAAAACGAGTTGTCTTTTTATTTTTGGAAAAAGCGCGTGATTCGTATATGCATGTTTGATTTTATAAGAGTCACAGTTAAAACGTTACATGAATTTTATCTCAGCACGCGTAGCCGCGCCTCGTTGTACAAACGCACGCTCCCTCGCGTATTTCTCCCGTGATATTTTCCTCTTCAAAATATCGAATATACCTTTTAAGAAACAGCCTTCTTCGCATGTACAACCGTATCCAGCCGTCGTTCCAGTCCGCGCGCGATGCGGAAAAGAGAGAGGAGGATAGACGCCGTTACGTTCGACGCGAACTCGTCAAAGTGCCAAATCCCCGCGGGTACAGAAGCCGAAGGGAAAGAGAGAATCTCGCGCGTCTGTATGTGTGCGCGCGGCACGGTCCCGTGGATTCGATCAATGGAAACAACGCGACGTCGGTTCGTCGCTTCATCGACGACACGATCAAGCTTCGTTTCTCATCCTCTCTCTGCGCCGAGCCCGGCCTCCCATCCCATTCGCCGGAGCTTTCTACCTTGTTTCTTGGTACCGTCTATCCTCATTTTACCCGTCCCACCTCTCTCAAGCTGTCAATCTTCCAGCAACAATCTAGGACAGGAAAGGTTTCCTTTGAAAGGGACGCGCCTCGTCGAAGCACTTGAAAACAACGCGCGGGGCCCGTTACATACGTAAAGTGTCGTTTACTTGGCTGCCGACGAACTTGCACGATCCGGCTCGAGAATGCCTGTGGATTCACGGGGAAATCAGATTACGCGCCGATCCGTATTTTTTTTTTTTTTTTTTTTGTTTCGTTACGCGCGATATTGCTGGACGAAAGTTTGAACTCGAATCGTTCGGCAAATAAATGTTTTATTGAAAATAAATACCGTCGGGTTATTAACGTGAAAAATGTAATTTAAACGTCAATAAAAGCGGAGATAGAAAATTGTAGTGTATTTGAGACGCGATACCAAAATGATTAATCATGTTTAGTTAAATCCTGTTGAATTATTTGTTCAATTAATTGTTGATATTAAAACTGAAAATTCCCGGGAGAATCGTGTGCTAAAGTATCGTGGAAAAAGGGGACAAGTGGAATTGCGATAAGGTCTCGGGCGGCGGGTGTTCGGCTGTTTGACAAACTCTAAACGCGGCCAACCAAAGAAGTGTCATCGTTAGGAGGAGGGTAGGACGAGAGCGAGGTCGGCCGAGCGGTAAGGACGAGCGGGACGTGAAACGGGAAGAGACAAAGCCCGGGCGATCTTCGAATTCTGTTCTCGATTCAAGCCGCAGAGGAATAGGAGAAGGTACGGGCACGGGGTCTCTCGGTACAGAGGTCTGTCGCAGCGAGTCGTGTGTCATCAAGTCCGACTCGCTCGATTCACGACCCTATCACCGTGCTTTTCATAGCCGCGGAAGAACACAGGCTAGGAAACCCTTTGACCGGTCTTCCTTCTTCGAAAATTACGGACTACTATTTTCCCAACCAGCCTTTCGTGCTCCCGGCTCCTCTTCTTTCCCTTACCGAGCACCGCGCGCGCCCCGTGTCCACCCTTTTATTATCATTCGTCTTCCTTCCTCCGTGGCCGAGCGCGCCGGGTTATTTCAACCCTAGCCGGCACACACGGGTTCGTTATTGTTTCGCCGCGCGCCGGCTGGCTACGCGAGTCGCCACGTGCGCAACATAATTCTTTCTCTCCTCTCGGCAATGGGGCAGAGCCAAAGTTAGCCGTCGCGCCGTTTACGCCGTTTACTTATGTATCCGTTCCGCGATTCAAGAATTGAAACGTACCGCGAGGGCGAAACGCGGCGGTTCATGAATACCGCATGCACGATTCACGAGGCGAGACTGGTACTACGAGCCTGTTTGGGGAAAACGCATCGATTATTTAAGCTTATTTTCTGCCCGCGGACTGGATCAAGTTCAAGGTACGAATATAGATCAATTTCGTGCCCGACCGCGCGGAGATTATACCCGGGGTGCTTGTTCGACGAAGTCGACGCTGAAAACGAAACTCCTCGTGAATTTCTTAATGGAAATGAAATTACCGTGTAAGGATTACACTGATGGAATTCAGAAAGCGAAGCTTGTACTCTCTTGAAAATGAAAATAGGAAGGGGATGCTCCTCGCTTAACGCGCGATCTTATACGAGGTTCACGTTCGCTTTCCCCGTGTTTGCGGAAGACTTCCGACTTAAAATATTAGATTTGTATTACGAAGAGAATTCGTGTACAGATTTCAACGTTAAAAATAAATAGTTCACGTATATTCAGAGAGATTGAAGTATTTCCTGCGTCGAACGTGAACGATGAGCACTCGTCAGCTAATTTATACGCGCGTGTAATCATTACTATCCCTCACTTACACACGTATCGAATATCAATTAGTAGTCCCATAGGTCCTATATGCATTCCGAATGTAACTTGTTGCTTCTGAAATTTAGCTAGGCTAATAATTACAGGGCAGCGGACTTACGTGTTAGTTACTCCTACCTGTGCAATTGCTACCCTCAAATCGGAATGCGATGTCTCGCGATTCCGTGAATTAGACTTTACCGGCAATTGCATCTAAACGGTAAATCAATCTTTTGCTGTTATTATTCTCGTCACGAGAGTCCATATCCGTTTTGAAAGAGAGTAGGAAAAATAGGTTAAAGATAGAGCACATGTCTCTTCTGCTCAAAACAATCTAAAACTTATGCTCTCTCATGACGGTAGGTGTAGTATAATTTTCATTATCACGGATCGTATTAACCCCTTGGCTACTGTGGGCGCCTATAGGCGCTTAGAAATTTTGCGTTTGCGACACTGAGAGCGCCTTTAGGCGCCCGGCGCAGTTTGGCTTAGATATTTATGCCAAGTCAGATTCAAGAAAATAAATAATATTATTTTAATATAGTAAAATACAGATTTTTGATTATTGAAATATGTTTAAAAAAAAATGCATCCCTACCCAAAAATTCGCACATCGTAACACAATCCCTGCCGTATGGTAAGGATCGGTGCGTAACAAAGTGTGCCGTAGTCAAAGGGTTAATTAATTACGCATACTCGCTAATTGGCACGTTTATTATCATCGTTTGTACAGCATCATAAAAAAATCGTATAACTGATCGGTCAGGGACTTAATTGAACGACAACATTCCCTTTCATCGCTTTGAGACCCATGGCAAGGGGATACGTAGAACAGTAGTTATCGACATTATAGACGATAGGATTGCAAAGCATCGGTTTCACATTCACCGATTCTTCCGATCGTTTCCAATTGGTTCGCGCACTTGGATCCCTTTTATGTTATTCCATGTCGTCAATTAACTTCTGTTATCAGTTTTTTCCTCAAGCTAGAAGGATCGGTCGAAGTCGTTCAAAGCGAAAGCCACGGTCGAAGGAAATCGCGTCAATATTGGCTTTGATATTTAGAAGGCACAACGACTGTGGCCAGTAGCCACGGAATTTATTACTCGGGCAACAACGAGTGTGTCTGTCCGACCGGCCGCTTCAAAGGTCTTGGAAGCAATCGGTTAATTTAATTACCCCGGAGTGGCCACTTGTGCGATTCAGCCGAGCGGATATCATCGATATTTAAATCGGCCTCGCGAGCCCGTCGTCGTCGTCGTCCTTCGCCGGAGCACGTACCACCTTTCCTTTCAGCCGCGCCGCTTTATTGCCCGTCTCCCCCCCGTTGATCGGCCCGATACATTTGTAATTCAAAAACGCGACGCTTAGGATTCGAATATTGATATCGAATGTAACTTGTAAATTATGCGGGCCTGTGATATTGCTCCGAGGAAATTTATGCGCCCCGAAGACTGCGGGAAACAAAAGTTTCGCGTGGCGAAAAGTTTCCGCGCGCGGTACCTACCGCGGCGTGAGTAATGGTAATCGATTTATAGAACGGGATTTGTCAATACGTGCATTCCATTTCCAAACAATATTTCAAACGTGGGCCAATGTTAGCTAATTTTCCGAGTGTATAAATAGTCTATTAATTAATTATATTCACGCCGCGCTCTCCATAGAGAGTTCTCTATTTCATGATAACGAGCATAATAAATTGCACGGTATGAGCACAAATATTCGTCGATTCCCAGAATTGGCACGCGTGCGCCGGCTCGTCGAAATATACGTTTTAAGAAAATTCGATCGGCCCGATTACGACGGATCGCGAACAATTAATTCCAAGCTGTCAACCGTCGCTGGAACGTCGTTCCGCGAGGCAGTGAAACAGCCCGTTGTTCCGTCCTCGGTACGAGGGATCACCGTTCGAGGAATGGCGAGATGCTCGCGCCTACGTGCACGTAGCAGGTGGCTATAGCATCTTCGAAGAGAGGGCGAGAGCTCGCTATTCAGTCTTACGCCAGGCCATTGTAGGAGCAACGAACCGGGCAACCGGGGGCCAAAGATGCCAGGCGTCTACTCGCTGCCACGATCTCACCCAATCATTTGCGCATTCAACCAGCTACCGGCTGAATCCAGTGGTTCTCTCGCTCCGGGCTCTATCTCGCTTGACCGACCTAATTTAACCGCTGGTTAGCGGATCCGGTGATATTATTTCGCCCTTTCGAACAGTGGCTCGACGCTTCGGGGAACATATTTATGGGCTTAGTTGCATCGCTGTCAAGATAGGGTGTAGAGCTTCGATCCGAATGCGCGTCGATGATCACATTCTTTATTGATAAGAATTATAGAAATCTTAATCTCATTAAACTTTTTTTATATATGAGATTATAGATATTGGTAGGAAAATAAATAAAAATGTCAAATTTCCACTCGAGGAATTTTTCCGCAAGTAGAATTTCTTATAGGGAATTGAAAATGTTTTCAAGTAGAAATTAGTATGCAAGATTTTATATTCTTTAAATGACATTTTGTGATACAAGACCGTAAATCATTAATCATAAGCGTTGAGGTAAATACATATTTGCGTATATGTTTTGGCATGCAATTTCTGTAAAGTATTACGCGAGCAAAACTAAGGCATGTTAAAATGCGACAAAAATCAAATAAATGGGAAACGATTCGGGTTGTCAAAGGCCACTCGAAAACTAATTATTTTTATTTCGTTTAAACGCCGTTCAATTTGCTATTAGTTATCACGTACGAACGGAATTTATAGTATTTTATAAACACGAAAACGAATGTTGCTAAAAACTGGATAGGTAATAAATTTAAATCGTTTCTCGGGCAGAATGAAAAATGTTCGATCGGCATTCGAATCGGTCGTGATAAAATGGAATCAATTTTGAAAGCTTATTAACTTTTTTCATCAGCGTTAACAAACAACAGAAGATCGTTGCGATTGTTTGACCCCGATTAATAGTAACACCCTTACCATTGTAACTAGTTAGTTTTACTTTATAATAGCTGCGATGATATCTACATATTCATAATTTCGCGTATACATTATTCATTCCCTCTTTTACTTTTCTGTTTCACATTCCAGGCTGTAATTAAACTCGCGAACTTATTTAAAAATTTGAATATCGATTTATTCTGTTTTACGGCTCAAACCGTGTTCGAGAATTCATTCAAATTCCTCTAAACGCGACAGACATTCGTCGCTCCTTTCAGAAAAAAAACAATATTGAGCTCTTTGAATCAAACGTAGCTTTGTAAAAAATGAGGCAGAGGCGGAATTCGCTCGACTTAAAAATTAACACAGATTTGCACTTTTATTACCAAAGGTTTAAAAATAACTTCATTTAAATCAATCAGTGTAGTCAGTACCCGTTTACTTACATCCCAACGAATTCGTCATATCGTACGGAATACAGTATTTATGACAAGCAGCGTTTTCGAACCACTTCCCCGCTTAGTGGTTAGAAAATTCAATGATAATAGCGATAATTTTGAACCGAGGATCGAGGATGAAAGTCTAGCAATCGCGAGTTAATTCGTTGAGAAACGTTACTGCGTACAACGATATTTCAGTGCCTGGTTAACCACTTTCGGAAAAAGTGATACGAGACGAGCGGAAGTAAGCGCAGCGGAAAACTTCAAGTGGCACGGAATATAAAACGTTAAATACACGGGCTAAAGGAGTAGAACATTTTATTCGCATAATGATCTCTTCTCGTGTTTGAAAAAAGAAGAAGGAAAAAAACATCTCTCGTGTCGAACTCACCCGTTGCGCCATGGGCTCGTTGAAATCTCGTATTTAAGGTACGCTCGCGTCATAATAAAACGCGTAATTGTCGCGAGATAGGAATACACTCCGTTCTTTCCTTCCCTTACTCGTTCCCCCAGTTGTTTCAATTCCTCGTGCGGTGCCGCAACAATGCATACATGCAGGTGAAGTAAATCCACGTCGGTTTTCATGCCGCGCGCAGCGGGCACATAAATGAAACTGGGGCAAGTTGACGAATGAAGCAAGATGACGAATTGCAATCTTTTCATGCGCCGGGTCAAATAACTGGGCTACGATCCGTCGAAATAGATAAAAAGCTATCTCTCCATCCTTCGGCGCAAGTGGAATTTTAATGCGCCGGCAGTAAATGCGAGATTACGAAAAAGTATCGGGCGAGAGTCGTTAACCGCAAAGAGCCTTTGTTCTGACTCATCAAAATTCAAATATTGCCGCTCATTTTTGTTGCATTAGGCGACGAAAGGGGCTCGTGAGTACGTGTAGTATAATATTTGGTTGGATTAGGGTCGTACGGGACGTAAGTTCTCTGATAAAGTTTTAAGACGTATGATAAAACGATTGTACTTGATAAAGCGAAATACAGGGTATTAATTACTAATTATCAGTAACTTCTGTACAAATCAATGAAAATCTTGCAATATTCCTCGTTCGTCAATAAATCAGTAAACTGTTATTACTCAATCATTTTTCCAACCGACAGATATTAATCATTAAATTTCTAAATAGAACAGAATACTTTTTGCTCGACACTTTTACTATGCGTTTGTTACATACGCGTCCCTTACGCATTCTGGAACGTTCGAATCCGGCGACATAAACATCCCGTACGGAGATGTATCGCACCTGGTGATGAGTCAAGGGTGCTAGTTATTCCCATATTTGGTCATTCCCCACTCTGAGGAATGAGCTCATTTTTGGGGTATAAAATAGATTAGTAGTAATTTGGAACTCTGACTCGCCGAAGGCCCGGTCTCTCCGCGTTAGAATAAAAGAGTGA
>SHCU01000652.1:36783-62284 GCA_004307685.1 Ceratina australensis | reverse complement strand
CTGAGGACTATTAAGTTAAATGGAATTTAATAATCGTCTAGGAAGGAATCCTGAAGCGTTTTAAAAGGCACGATTGATGCCTTCTTCGCTGGATCGGTAGATAAATATCGTGCGATAATATTTTCGAGTTTACATCGTGGACACGAATAGGAATGACTCGCCTTGTTTCGAAACTGAACGAATCGTATGTGACGTTGGTGTTAATTGACCGGTAATTAAAAACGATGCGAGCCGAGGTGTTTAGCATCGAGTAACGACGTTTTTGTAACGACCTCGACGATTGTTCTCCTTCCCATTTCTGTTGCAGATAAATCGACCGCTGGCCGAACGCGTTTTCGATTCGACGGTGAGTAAAAATTGCTCTCGCGAACTTTCAGCGTTCGAACGACGTTACTAAATAGTGATCTTCTCGCAAGAACCTGCAAAGTGGAGAGAGATAAAGACTCGGTAAAGGAACCTACGATACGATGAATCGATGTTCGAAACTAGTTTTGTTCGCGAGGATATTTTAATTTTCGTTTAATAGACACGTTCTTTGACGCGATTGCTCGTTCGGTACCGGATCAAACGAGTCAAAGGAGTATTCAGTCAGAGTTCTAACGAATCTGGCTTACGTCTAGCACAGACGTTCATTCATGCCACGGCACAGTATCCTCGTCTCTGAATCGTAACAACCTCTGTCGTGTTTTGAGCGATTCTCAGCTAGTACTGAAACACTTCCTACCGTCAATACTGACAATTTCCTAGTTATAAAACCGCACAAACAACGTGCAAAACCAGTATTTATATCGAATCAAACTTATCCCCTTTTTTAAATTACACGGTATTACAATATAGAAACAAAACTTTGATTACGTTTTTTTATCAGACAAATTTTATTGTAGCATTTTCAATGATTTTAATCGAGCTGATTCTCGTGCGAGCTGAACGGCGAGATGGTTCAATCGAAGGAGAGGAGAAAGGCTCGAAAAGGCGATCCGATCGAACACACGAAGAAACGGTACCACCCGGGTTTTAATGAGCTCTGGGTGAGCGTACGACCTTAGGTCATTGTTTGGACTACGTGGGTGGAAATTAATACAGCCTTACGTTAGCCGGATCGGATAATAAGATGTTTAAATATGCGACTTCGCACCTGCGCCACCCCGGCTCGTATATTAACATTTTTCGCTTTCGCCGCGGCGCGGAACAATGGGCCTATCGTGACTTACCTTTTACTATTTTGCCGCGGACGCGGAAATCCAACGGCCGGCGTTACCCGTTATCACACGGTACGCTGCGTCGTGAGTCACTTTCCTAGTGACCACCGCGCGCCGCCGCCGCGGATACGGAATCGCCTTCGGGTTAAGTTATTAAATGGTAACGTGGCGTGGCTTTGGTGAGAAATGGAAGTTATTTAGAATTGTTCGCGAACGCGTGGGATCGGTGAGATGGTATCTCGGATCCGTAGGGTACGCGTTTCCGAGCGTTATTGTCTTATCCGCGTTCCCTGTTAGATTCCGAGAAACATTCTGACTTTTCAACTTTCTTCCCTGTTAATAGAACGATTGATTAACCGATATCTCGTTTCCAACGCGGTTCAATTATCGATATCGAACGCTTCATAACGCGGAGTGAATTCGAATTTATCTAACACGCCTGTAAGAGTCTTGTTAAACTCAGCTTTTAACAATTACTTTTGCCAACAAACTCCTCGATACTCGTATCGCGGAGACGTTCCATTAAACGATTACGTGTGGTAGACTCTCTCTCTCTCTCTCTTTCTCTCGCTGGGGCATCATTCTCCATCCGATTTCCTGCTCCGTTCCATCCTTGCCGAGGTCAGTCCAGTGGAGCGGCTAAAAAGAAACGGAGCCACCGCTTCGGAGCTCGCGCGCGCGCGCACGCTAGGCAATAAGACGAAATGGCGCTCGGGCTTGTTAATTGCAGTTTAGTGTTCTTGCTCGTAATTAGGTGCACTCGAGCAGCTGGTCAGGCCGGGCGGAAAGCGAGTAGAGCGGCGGCGGTGGGGGGAGGTTGTGAGGCAGAGGTGCCCTCGCCGGGATAATTACCGCATCGGGACCCCGTCATACGTTCCTCCGCGGGCTGATTCTGCTACCTGCCTTCTCGTCCCTTCCGCCTCTCCCATCCTCTTCGTCCGCGCGGTTAGGTCGCGCTTAGATGCGTGATTCGCGTGCGAGCTCGTCCTCTCGCGATTAATCGAGCGTTCCTCCGCGGACGCTCCTCTCGCGCGTAGCTAGACGCTAGGGGGACGCGTAACGAGAATCAGGATTCTTCGAGAGTCGGGATCGTTCGCCGCGCGGGACACCGGGACGTTTGTTCGTGGAAATTGATAGGGATGTTGATGATTGGGATCCGGTGTAATAATGCTCGAGGATTCTATATCAAACCGTTTGCTGTTGCTCGCTGCAATCTTCTTTATCGCATTAATAAGAAGCTCGGAGCGCAGAGTTTCAATTATCAAAATTATGCGTTGAGGTTTTCAGATTTATGGCTCGGGTTTTTGTAACGCTATCTTGCTCTCATTGGAATTTAGGCTTTTTTCTGATTTCCATTACTCTAAGCGTGGAGCTGATGGCGTTGCGAGGTGTTAACCGGTGAAAGTCGAAAGTAGATTTTTATACCTTCGCGCGAGCAGCCAATGGTGCATTATTCTCGTTGTTAATTGTGCGAGCTATTTTATTTCTCGCTTCTAATAATACGATGAATTATAGTATTTGCATAAGAACGATATCCGCGCGGTTATACCGTGGAAAAGAAGGATGAACTCGTAGTATGTGGAATATCGTAGGAAAATCGAGGAGTTTCGCAATAGCAGGTAGGAACTAGCAGTTTCGGTAGCGAATCGGCGTAATAATCTTCGATACTCGCATCGGGCAAGAACCTCGCGAGAGCCCTCTCTTTTCTCCCTTTTTCATCAGACCCGTAAGTACTTAAGCGTGTTCTTACGCTGACGCGGAAACGCGTTCGCATGCCGATGTATTTCGATCATCGATATTATCGATAGCAGATCGACATCGCCTCCGACTTTCTCACGGGTCGACCGGCGCAAAATCGTTGCGACTCGGATGCCTAAATGAACGCTCGTTACCGGAGCCCGTGTTTGACGAACCTTTGATCCCGCGCGGTTAATTATCGAATTAAATGCCACGGGAGATCCCAACGATTTCTAACCTGTCACGTGGTGCGAGCGCATACACGGATCGCGCAATCGCGGGTATATCGGCCGACGTGAAAAATGATCTCAACTTGCGCACCGATTTCAACTTGGTAATTCGTGGAAGTTTCGCGCTGACGAGTGATCGATCGATTTTTTGGTAGCGAGTGAACGTGCGAGGTGAGCTAGCTCGATGAGAGTAAGAGGTAGCACGAGGGAATCGAAGACGTACGTACGGGTACAATTAACCAGATCCGATCGAACGCGGTAATAAAAATTACTTATTTAGGTATAATAATTCTTATTCTATCAGTATCGAAAAGGATACGTTGAGGTACGGGATTATCTATTATCATTTTACGGTATTTATGGTTTCGTCCAGGTCGTAACTTGTTAGTATAACAGTCGACTTTCTAATTTTTTAATCAGTTCTCTATCAGATTCCTCAACCGATTTCTCTACGAGCACTAAATAATAAGTTTATGCGCTCCTCATCCACGGGTCGTCGGTTTCCGCAATGATTCTCGATTAAACTAAAAGAAACGTTGAAAGACTCGAGTCATAATATGGTAACCCGTAGGCGCACGCATGTGCATATACAATATATGAAGTCGTATATCGCATAGGCGTGTCACGCGAGCGATTATGCTCGAGCGGTACGAGCCGCGGATTATTTCTCCGGCCTGTTGCGTTTCCACTTGCTGGAACTGATGCGCCGCCTCGTTTTCTTCCCTCTTCCTTTTCCGCGGGACTCTCCTACCCGGTGAGAAATAATTGTCGACACGACTGCTCGCTATTCCGCGACTTCTTGACCGATTTACGCCACGCTCTTTTCGTTTCCTCCTTCTCCTCCTCTTCTGCGTTTGGGTAAACTGGTTTCCGGGAGACGCGGTGGAATGCTGTAAGGTGCACCGAGCACGGATGATTTATTTAGATAAGGCTGAAAGTATTCGCGGCCGGTTAACCGTGGTCAGTGATTCTGGTTTCGTACTTCGCCGAGTCTCATTCCCTTTGCTGTGGGAAATGTTTTCAAACGAAATCTGAACTTCAGATGTGCCAAAGGGAACGTTTCAATTATCGAATAGAACTCGCTAAAATACTCAATGAATTTATCCTAATGGGATTGAAAATTGATTGGAATTAAATGATGGGTGATTATAAGTTCAGCGATAATCGCGATTGAAATGCAGTTTCGCATAAACTCGCGATCGGTAAAAGACATTTGCACTATTCGCGCGATGTCGGTTATACCTCGCGATCGTAGAAATGAATTAATTACAGGCCTCACAGGCACTATAATTTCCTTTATTAAGATCCGACGTGATAACGGGATGATAGCAGGTGCTTATAGCCTTCAACGAGATCAACCGGAGTCAATCATTTCATTTCATCTTGATGATCGTTTCTATATTTAAATCAAGTTATTTCATTGAGATTAGAATTAGAACCATTAACATATCGTTTGTTCAGTGAAACATATACCAGACGAGTTAATAAGATTCACACAATAATTGTTTACTGACGAGTAAAAAGACTTGGAGAACAATTTCATGTTATTTTCTATACTAATTAAACGAAATAATATTCTTACGCTTTTCGTATCAAACTAAGGAACGCGTTCCCATCTCAAGGATTATTCGAGAATTCCGAAAATATGTAAGATACGTAGATATTCAGATCTACGAGGGCAATTATGCGAACGGCATGAATAAAACTGTGCTTCCCTGTGTTGTTTTAATAAATGCAAATCTCCGGGTGAATATTCATGCCCGTCAACTACCGGTGGCTCCTTTTGTCGTTTGTACTAGCCACCGGGAAAAATGGAGAACGGAGCTGGAAGAAAGCACCCCACCGTTCTCGTAAGTTTCGTAAACTGACAACAAGACCTTTTGGATCCCGGCAATTTCTTATAAGCCTTCCTTTCGAGTTTACTTTAGAACTTCTCTGCAACTTTCTTGCAACCCTTCCGTTACCAAATTTTGTTAATAGAAAAATGGCTTATTATATTAGAGATAAATACGTGCTGGTTTCAATCATTCTTCTTACTTTTCTTACTTAATTTTACGTTATATCACTACGTTTACGCAAAACCATGAATTTCCGAAACGATTACCTATTCGTTTCCTGCTTGTTTCGCGATCGTCCACTATTATTATAACGTTAATTATTCCGTTGATTACGTAAGGTCTTGAGAAAGCGTTTCGTTAAATTGCAAACGAAGCTACCGTAACTACTTTGTTAAGCTCTGACTTTCTATCCATAGTACATAGCTGCTCGAAGCTTTTATTTCATTGATAGCATCGCTCGGTTCCTGATGAATATATGTATGGTTAACCGTTTATCTCTTTCGTTGGCTAGTTACGTAACCGGTTATTAAGGGGAAGATTAATTAAGTTAAATGATTCTCTCTCGTTCACCCTCCGCCTAATTGAAGCAAGAAATCATCTGGAAGTGTGTCTTCCCAAGTTTCATTGAGATTAATCGATGATTAATCGTTCATTCACCGCGATTTAGTAATAACCAATAATGTACACTTGCCGTATAATTATCTGCTGAAAAATATTAATTTCTATTTATCAAATATCAATTTCTATTATCAACAGCTTCAAACTCGTGGCTCGAATACATATACATATATTTGGTATTAATTTTTATCCAGTCGTATTGCGTGTCAAATGAAGGCTGACATAATTTGTACAGCGAATGGAATTGAATGTATGTATATTGCGCAGATTTTCGCGTACTTCAGCAAATAAAAAATAAAATAAAATTCGAAATAAAATTACGTTAATAATTGTTTACCAAGGTGCAGGTTAAAACTGTTTTTATTTCGAAAGATTAAAATTACGTCAGAAGCCAGCAGCATTAATGCCAGATCGAGCACTGAAAAAATGAGGCATAGATTTATTATTACTTTTGAATATTGTCCCAATAGGGGACACACACATAAGCAGTAGTGAGTTCGGAATAATTGTCCGAAGCTGTACAGTTAATACGTTAGGGGGACCTGCACACGCCGAAATTTATCGATAACGTGACCGAGCCGTAATGGAGCCGGTGCAGAGTGTGCATACACGCGGGATCGCATTATCTGAAATGCACAGCTGCCGTCTCCCACACGTCCTTCCGCGGGAAAGGGAAGAAAACAAAAACTCCGCGAACCGCGATACTGCATCGCGTGATCACACGTGTGGCATGTTAATACACAATAAGAAATTAAGAACGCGGCGCGCGTTGCATTCTCGGGTCGAAACCGAAAATTCCACGCCCCGCCGTTTGTTCGTTCGTGCGCCGCACAATGGCGGTGTTTCAAACTCGTCCGGGGCAGAATTGGCCGATAAAAAACGACCAACCGCCGTTAATTTGGTAATTAAGATAATTCCCAGCCGCGGAAACACCGCGGGCCGTTTCGTTGCGTTCCCGTTTACCGTTCTCGCCTGTCCCGCGCGAGCATCCACACCGATTCACGGTTTGCACGCTTGTTTCGTGCATGCGCTTTTCGCGGTCCCACACTTTTTTCACCCTTATTTTTACACCCGTTATTTTTTTAAATGCCAGCTTTCAGTGCCGCTTTTTTCACTGGAATAATTGAATCGGCTCGCGTGATCCCATGTTGTTTTTTCGATGATCGAACTCGAGCTACAGTGTTTCTCATAAGATTCTTCATCGTTGAATCCTTGTTTCTCCTTTAAAACCTAAATACCTTGCATGTATTAGGACCTTGAATAAGTTCTCGCTGTTTTTTCAATGGTAGTAGCGGTACTCCGTGCATGGAATTTTGAATGGTAACACACATTCAAGGAATTACTGTATTTAACCTTAAATTTCAGTGTATGGTAGTTCACTTTAGTCTAACAAAAGTAATTATTTATTAGATCTGAAAATGTCCATTTTTGTGCCAAATAATTTGCGGGGAATTTCTTGCGCTACTTTATTCGAAAGAAATCTGCAGCTGAAGCACATAGAAATCTTGTTGAGACCTACGGTGACAATGCTCTGTCGAATACGACACGTAGAAACTGCTTTCGACGCTTCAAAAATAATGATTTTGATCTTGAGTATAAGGAACGTTTTGGCTCACCAAAAAAATTTGAAGACAAAAAATTAGAGGAATTACTCGATCAAGACCAATATCAGACGCTAGCAGAACTTGGAAAAACATTACAAGTAGATGAGTTAACAGTTTCAAAACGTTTAAAAGTGTTAGAAATGATCCAGAAGCAAGGAAGTTGGATGCCGTATGAGTTGAAGCCGAGAGAAATTTTGTACAAAAACAGCGAGAACTTATTCAAGGTTCTAATATTATTCGCTACAGCGAAACAAAATAATTTTAACTCGTTTATAATATAGCTAATACTATAAAAATAATGAAAAATTGCAGACAGATAAAATTAGGTATTTTTTGAAGAAATTTTGGGAACCGAAATGTACTAGTCACAAAACACGACGACGAAGACGACGAGCAGTAACGCCAGACGAGATTAGTCGTTCAAACATCGGGCCCGTTAATGAAACGACAGATAAGAAGCGACGCGGAAAAACCGTGGCCGGCATAATGAGCTCGAAGGAGACGGCCCGGGCAAACAGAGATTCATTTAGCGCCGCATTCGGTACAGCTACCGGTTCGATCAAACAGCGCGGGTAACAATGAAATGGTTTTTCGGCGGTGCGGCACGTTCGGTTCGGGGAAACGAAAAGTCGGAGGGGAGAGAAAAAAGAAACGCGGCCGAAAAGGCAAAGCCCGGGAGCTCGAGACGCGTTAACGACCGCGCTGGTGCTAATTGCGGTGGCGGCGAAGACGAACACCGGTCGTCCCCTCGTCCGCCGTTTTCTGGACGACGATTCCTGGGGACAACCGAGCTAAATGTTTGCGCAAACAATCCCCGGGACCGAGAGTCTTGCGCTTTGGCTACCTAACAGGGAACTCTTAACGTTCACCCTTTAATCAATGCTCGGTCGTCGCCGGAATTTCGGATACACAGACGCGAGCTACAGCGCTGTCTCAGAAAGAATTTCTTAATAACATTTTTATTCTGATGTTGGGTAAAAAAATTGGAAATAAACTTATGTTAAAACTTTTTAATAGTTCTCTTCTTACGTTGCTCGTTCGTTAACCGCTTAAAAGAGAATTTGATACCAAAAATATTGAAAGATGAACCGCGTAATCTCATTTGAACGTCGAAGGACAATTGCATTATTTATCGTATAAAAAAATGAACGTAGCTGAGATCTCGCCGTAGAATAAACAGTTTCGCAATCGGTACCTGTACCTCAAGAACCTGTTTCGGAACAGTTAACCGGTAAACAATGACAGGTATAAATGATCTACCGATGGGTATCAACGAAAAATTGGGTACCGGCGGAGGTTCGGTTTATTCTCTCAAGCCCGGCTCATTATCAATCAAACTGATTTAGCGCGTACGCTCAATGATTTCGTTTGAAACCGCGTGCCGTATGAAGTCGTACGCTTTGATCTCGCTTCTCGTCGGGCGAGTATTTTTTCGACGCATTGTTAAAGTTCACCGGGCCGAGGGTAATACGCACAGGTAAAGTTCAAACGCTTGGTATATACCTTCCCCCCCGAGAAAATGTCTCACTTTTGTCGGAACGACAGCCGATATATTTCCCCGGCTAGAACGTAACAATGCTCGGATCTGACTTATGAGAATTCATCTCTAATCCCGCGCGGCTATTATTATGACTCCGAGGCAACGTAATACGTAGCGACGCTCGTGTTTTACAAATCGTTGCGCGTTTCACACTCACTTCGTTGCGCATCGCATCGGTTGCAGCAACTTACGCGTCACGCGTCAACCTAATCTACCGTACACTATCGCCCAGAAGTTTCTGCCCGGTCAGCAAACTATAATAGTCGAATCAGGCTCGCGAAGAACGATTCGTAGATGAATCTGCGCTATCAACGCAGCACATTTTTTTATTGACAGCCTTGGAGGTATACGTATCAGCTTTTTCCCTTTCAATCCGATCGTTTAATTACTCAATATATAAAGAATATATAAAGACGCGAATATATAAAGACATTTTTTTTTTAATGAATAATTCCAAGTACAAAAGGTATAGATATTTTCAGAGAATTGTTTTAATTCATTGTAAGTGACAATTTTTAATGAAACGTATTAAATGTTCGTTTAGCTCTTTCGAGTTTGATTTTACAGCAGTCACAGCGTTCGGATACTTATAGACGGTAGTGTATTAAGTGTATATACCAGTACGAGACGTATGAGTGTCGAGATCTCGGCTGACGATGATAAAACGTTCGCACGGTGCTGTTACACGAGACCCGTACTCCGTTTCTGACCGATGGAAACCGTTCCCCTAAGAAATGATTAGAGATTTGTTGTGACCGGCAGGCAGAAAGAGTTTCGCCCGCAAAATTCTCGGTATTAAGGATCGTGGCAATTAACGGTTTGATCGGTCATTAGTATCGGCTTCGAACAGCGAGATTGATAGATCGCCGGTTTGTCAGAATTTTACAAATACTTAATTTAATATACGTAACGCGTATTAATATTCGTTAGAGTTGCGTTCCCCAAGTCTTATCATAACCGAGTCCATTATAGACGATTGCACATAAGTCACGGATATTAATACAAATGCATACAGATATTTTAATATTAAGATATCGACTCTTGAAGACAGTGTATCTGTTCAGAAAATAATACTCACCAATACTTAAAACATCTCACCAGTTTAATTACTTTAAGAGTAACTATAATTTTGTATAGCATATATTTGAGTTAAATTTCGTGGCCACCCTCAAATGACCCGTCATCGTAGTATCAGGGAGATAGTGTCCAAACAAAACCGAGTGGCCAACGAAAACGACTGTCACGGCTAGTCGAAGCCTATGGCAAAATTTGCATCGGCTCGGCCGTTTCTCCTTTCACGCCTTATACGAGGAATGACAGGCTCGTAATCTGCGTCCTCCCACACTTGCCGCGCTCTTATTCCCTTCCACCCCTTTTTCTCGCGCGCCCTTTTTGCTCGTCCTCCACCATCTCCGTTCCTATCTGCCGTCATTTATTCCGACTCTTCCTCGCCCGCGGCTCCGACCTCCGCTTATTAAAAAACCTGTAAGCAGAGGCGCGTGGTTGGATGGTAAATCGGTCGAGACCAAACGCGTTCTACGCGGTTCTACCGAACGATCGTTTTATTCAGGGACGTACCTCGCGACAACTTTCAGGTATTATAGATTCAGCGTAAGCCGCGTATCGCTATAGGTCACCTCGTTGAACGTCTTATTGCGTATGTAAATTATGATTGTTAATTTTCCGGTACGTTCCGCTACCAGTTTGAATATAAATCCGTGAAATTTACAACAATTTACAATAATTCTGATTTACCGTCGATCGCGCTCGCGTCAGGTCTCGATGAAAGAAAATTCTCGTCGTGCCACCGGCGGCTAACCTCAAACAGATTTTTCCACTCGCATTCGGAATTCCAAGCTTGCCCGTTAAAACACCTTCGCAACGAGAAAACGGTTGTCGGAATTGACACGCGCGCGTTTCACACTCGATCCGGCACCGGCGCGACGCGCCGGCGGCGGCAACGACCAGAGAATCGGGCAGCGTCACGCGCTATTAAGGTCCTTGAGATCCAATCGCGCAATTAGCGCGACGATCGTCTATTAATTACCCCGCGATTAACGGCGATGACGCACCGCCGCCGTCGAGTTCAACCGCGGCACAGGTAATTAGTCTCGAGGAATTTTACGACTCTAACCCGTTCTTCCTTGCCTCCCACGTCCTTCGTTTTATACATTCGCTACACTACTTTTCACCTGCGAGGTCGTACGGTACTTTTCAATGCAACGTCACGTCCAACGATCATCGGATCCATTGTGTATCAATAACGATTTCATATATATCCAATTATATATTTCCGTGAATATACGTTGAATAATGTATTAGGTGTAAGTATGAAATGTCCGATTACCTAAAGCCTCAAGTTTGATACCAGATATCTCCGATATTTCATTCCGATCGTCTTTATTTTTTTTTTGCATTGAGAATGTATGCCATCTGGCTTTCAGATGCACACTTTTTTTTTAACGGTCTGTCGTATTGTCGTCTGGACGTTAAATATTGTAAGTCATGGATAAGACAAAAATGCGAGTTATTTTCGAATATGAGTTCCATCGTGGAACTAATGCAGCGAAGACAAGCCGAAATGTTAACGAAATGTTTGGCAAAGATGTGGCTGACGAACGTACAGTACGTCGGTGGTTCGAAAAATTCCGATCCGGAGATTTTGATCTTCAAAATGAACCACGCGGACGGCCTCTCGAGTAAGGTGGATGACGACCAACTGAAAGCTGTAGTGGAAGCAAATCCATCGTTTTATGATACGTGGCATAGATCGTTGACCCAATTATCGATTCGATTCGAATAAATCGATTGTAATATTACCAAGGGTTCTCGTTACATAATAGTAAATTGACAGAGAATACATATAGACATATCATAACGTTTCATTAAGGAAGAAAATTGAGAGATTGACTCGTCATTGTGAGAGATTACCAATTGAAGCGTTAGATGCCAACGAATTAAACGGAGTAAACTTGAAAAACGTCATGACTGTTAATGAGTTAACTGGTTATTGAATGAAAATGACTACCCTTGGAAACGAGTAAAGTGATTTCTGATCACGGTCGCAAATTGTCTAGCGTTACACGCGTCGATGTGGATCGAAGGATTCCCAACGGAGGTTTCATCCGTCGTTAAGCCATTGCCGTTCGCACCTGCAGCATCACCGCCTCATTGTGCACCTGTCATGTTTCACACCCTTAAAACAACAATCAGCGTTGACCGGGGAGAGCCCCGGTGATTGTTCGTCGACGAGGCGGTCGGAAGACTCCAGTTGTCTTCCCGCCTCGTTGGCTCCTCGAAAAATCGGCCGATTTATTTATTTATTTACCTAGGTGGCAACGGGGATGTCAGAAAGCCACCACTCGTCCGTTCCAAGACGATGTTTACTCTGTTCCGAGGAGGAACAAAGATCGATCGCGTCGCATCGGTCACAGCGATTCTTGACCGAAGAATACGATGAAAACTATTGGAAAAACGTCGCGGAGGAAATGATTCGGTGCTTCGAATGTATCAAAATTATACGAAATATTTTCATTCGAAAAGAATCCTGTCATGGCTAAATATTGACCGAGTGTCGTGAAAATGACGATCGAATTCTAACGAGTCAAAGCCGTACTTAAAGAGAGAAAGGAAAATAGTCGGAAGAATGCATAATTTTCAGTGTGAGAAATTTGAAAATTTGATGTAAGGTGGATATACTTATCAGCAGCTGACAAAGGCTGTACAAGTAATCAGGATATTTGCAGAGGAAGCTGCAACCGCTTGCGCCTATTTACCCGTGTCAGAGGCACCCTAAGCAAATGCGATCGGGGCTATATAAGCCGGTTCCGAAAACACGACGCCACCGGCTCGAGGAAAGCGTGACAATAGGCCGAGCACGGCGATTCTCGTAAAGATGGATCCCCCTAGCGATGGAACATCGAGACGCGAGAGACAACGGAGAAGGGTTTATTTGTCGAGCAAACAGAAAATACGAGCAAGGCGTCTGCTGGTAGAGAGGACACGGCCGGATCCTCTTCTCCGTGGGCCGAGGCGTTTTATTTGTGTTTATCTTGCGGCTGCAACGGAATATTCTTTCGCGAACGGGGAGCGTGCCGCGGCGCTTCTTCGCGATCGCCGTTTGACAGTCGCTGACGAGTCCATCAGACCCCACGGTATTTGCATCTTTACGAGGTGCAAGCCGCACCTGTGTCGACGTTCCGCACCGGCCGATGTCTTCGGGCGTAACCCGCCTCAACCGACGTTTCCTCTCGCTTTGTTTCTGCGTTCCTTGCCCCTTTCGATTTTAGAACTCGTCACCCTATTTAAACACACAGTACTTTTACGAGTTATTAAAAATAGCGTGGATGATCTTGCGAATTAGATGTTATGCAATTCGTCGTTTACTAATTGCAAGACTGTGACGTCTAAAAGAGTTGTGTAAATTCATTCAGTTTTTTTATGAGAATTTTTCGACAGGACCGAAGAACGACATTCGTGATACGAACCGCGGAAATCCGGAATTCATTTAATGATAGCCAATACAAAAAATGTGTTTACAATAATATACCTATGCCTCGCTTTGAAAGACTCGAACAGGTGTCACCGATGTCGATCCGTGGGAAAGTCGGTGAAGATGTCTCGAGCTCTTTTTAAAAGCGGATGATGTCACTGACAGTAAAGAAAGTATTACCCCCTTTCAAGACAACTAAATATGTATCGTCTGCGATCGAATAATTCCTACTTCGAATGAGTAATTGTACGTTGGAAATATCATAGCGAAAACTGACATCGTTCTGTTAACTCTGAAGAAATTCTCTGCTTAGACGACTTCATCATTTATAGCTGTTTACGATATTGGGATAAATAAGTATTAACGTGAAAAGAGGTGCAAGGATCGAGAGGGATACATGGACATTGTACCGAGCGTATCACTGGGAATACATAAACGAGTAACTACATGTAATTCTGGTATAAAAAGAAGTAAATCGCAACCCGTGGTCCGGTCGACTTGACCCGGGGTTCATGCGCGCGCGCGTAAATCAATCGGAAGCCGTAAAATTCGATCCTGCGCGAAGGTAAATGGAGAGAAAGAGTTGTTGGCCGCGTGCGCTCTCACGCTGGACGCCACACCGCGCCGCCATCGAAACGCCGCCTGTCGTGGTTTATTTGTTTATTTGGAATAAATGCGGCCAAATCTAATTACGGGACGGAAATTGAACTCGATGGGTCAATGCGTATTACTCCGGCTTAATAGTAATAGATACTGATTGGAAATTATCGTTATTGGTCAGCGATGACTTATACGTTTCATCAAAGGAGTCTTCCCAGAGAATTAAAACGATCGAACGTTTCATTAAGAATTTCGCTAAAGACGAGATCGAATTTAAATATCAAAACCGAAAGCTCTGATTAATTGATATAATAAAAGAAAACATGGTCCGAGGGTTTGAGGATGATCGCGTAGGATAAAAACTCGATTCTAGCGATGATCGTGATTGGCGGATAGGAACGGACATTAACGATCCCGATGCGCGGTGTCACTATCCGCGCACGGAGAGACGCGGACAAAGAGGGCAACGGAGACACGGAGGAGGAGCGGAGGGGTCGAGGGAGAGAGAGGTTAGCAAGTACCCTCGAGTATCCACTCGAAAGAGCTGGGTGGGCTAATTAGCGCGTTGCCTGGCAACCGGACGATGAGAGTACGATCTGCACTTTACTCCGTTCCGTCGTTCCGTCTCCTCTGTCGCCCTGCCTCTCCCTCCCCCGAGTCGCTCCTTCCCGGCTCGAATTCCTATCTCTAGTCCTTACACGTCGTTTCGCTGATAACGATTTTGTCCTTGATTTTATAACGCGCCGATTGATATATTGAGAACGTACCGTCTTTTTAAGCGTGAAGCTGCGTAGATGCGTCGTACTATAAATGGTATTACATATTGTCAATCTCGACGTCGTTTACTGTCGGTTCAGTCAATATCTAATTAAGGTAATTCATTCGAATCCATTTACATTCCATTCGACCGATCATTTCAATTGCCTATCCAATCACGGCAATTAACAACTTAATTAGATCCGCTTTCTCTTATTGAAAGACAAATTCTATAGTCTCCTGTGCTTGTAAAAACTGTATAAATGATGTAGGATATACATACGGCAAAGGATGGAGATTCGCATTGCACGAATATAACGGAGGCACTATGTATAACGTGCACATGGGATACAGGTCGCGCGCGTTCAGAAATGGACTACTTAAACCGCATTTACCGTTTATCGTCCGAAGTCAAACTGTCGTCGCTAAAGTCGGTCGTAATTCTCGCGAGCTTTCTAACTTGTAGCATTTAAATGACCGTCGAAGAAGGCGTGCATTTAAATCGACGCGGCGAGGCCGATATAGGCGGAGATCGAAGCGTCCGCGTCGACGTCCGTGCCCGGAGTAACGAGCATTAACGAGACACGCAACAAAGATCACTTGCAGGGATCATTAATAAGCGCAGAAGAGCGGCGTTGAGTTCCCGTCGTTTAATTGGAAACCCCTTTCCAGGTCGAAGAACCAAAGTCGCCCCTCGATACGATAACCATTTATACAATGTGTGCAGAAAGAAAAATATCACATCACATTCATTAAATTCAATAGTATACCCGCTACATAAAAAAGAATATCTGATGGAAAGTTGTATCAATTAGAGATTGTTTGAATTTCAATACGTTTGTTAGAAGAGTTGGTATCAATAGCATAAGCCTGTAACAAAAACATTAAATTAATTACGATATTCTTCTACCATATCATTCAGGATAAATTATAAGTTTATTTTTCCTTTTAAAAGTACCAAGCGAAACTGTCCTGTTTGATCAATTAGCTATCAACATTTCGTTGATCATAAATCGAAACTACGCATCCCCATCATAATCCTTAATTATTCACGCGTGGGAGACATACGGAGTGTGCGACTTGAAATCCCGAATCCAGTTTCCAGTTTCGCAACACAGATTTGATCGGGTTCACGCCAGCATTCCTAGCTATCGGATTGTTAATTATAGGCACCGCGATATTCCGTTCCAACATGGCTTTTCATTTTGCTGATCAATGTCTCTCTCATCTCGTCGGAATCAACGTCGAATGGAGCGCGTCCAAGGAACACGTCGTACGGCTCGGAACCTCGGCACATATTTCGGTTTAGATTTCGAATCTTTTCTTGCCGACCGAGAATCGCATTTCATCGGGGCCCGAGAAGCCCGACCAGTGGCCATTGGCAGCTCGTTTAAGTGGCTGTCCCATCGATACAGTCCATTTCGACTGGAACGGTGGCGAAGAATAAACGTCTCGGAATCTCTCCCCTTTTTCGCGTCACGACCGTGCCGCGGCACCGCGCTCTCTCGTTTTGTCGGCGCTTCAACCTGTGAAATTGCTCCGACTTATCATTCGAGCTAACGAGTCCCTAACCGTCTTCACACTTCACACCGAGCTATTCTTTCCTCGGCGTCCTCGCAGCGGCGTAGCGTTCTCCCTGCCACGCAAATCGACTTTCTCCGCAACTTCTGCCGTTACAAGGCTGATTACTAGGACGGAATAAAAAATTTCAAACATTAATGGCGAACGAATCCAGAGGTTGCGCTATTTTTTTCGATACTGGCTACTATCAATGAGATTGAATGTTCCGCTCGATTACGAGCTTCCGTACACGCCACTTACTCAACTACCACCTTCAAGACCAGTAACCGTGATTCGAGGCGCGTTTCGAGATATTTATAAAGACCGGTATAACCGTAGCGAGCTATTTGAGAGCGAGCCGCTACCATTCAATATGCAATTTGAACAGTTTCCTATGTGGCTAAGCCCAATTGAAGGATTCCGGGCGGGAACTTTAAAACCAGGTCGAAAACTTCTATTTTAGCCGCCGCCAGTTACGGGAATTCGCGTTAAGTTCGTCATAATTTCTTCATTTAACGAAAACCTCCTGTGTAACTACCGTAGATCATTCGCAACCCCCGGGGGTGCACGAAACACACGTTCCCAGCACGAAATATCTCGTGACCCGTGCGCAACGCACTTTTCACCCATCGTGTGACCGGTTGCACTTATCAGCAGTAATGGCTGCTAATTTTCCTACGTAATCGTTCCTTCCAAGACTCTTATACCTTCCCCGTTCTAATCTATATTAAACACGTCAAATTAAGAACCCGATCTTTTGCCCTACAGTTCTTTCTATGAGATTCGTAAGAATTGTGTTTATCTGAAAATTGCTTTTGCAATTTTTATTGCAACAACGAAACGAAATGATCGTACGGTAGTCCACGATTGGAAGTCGAATACTTTTTTGAGACGATGTCGACGCCATTGGTTGCGTCCGATCGAGAGAAGAATCCGTCGGGCTCGCTTGTCACCGTTGGAACTCGCATCCGAAAGATGCCCGCCCGCAATCCTCTGTAATTTGTGCCACGACCGATAAACGTTTCTTGGGAACATATGTATTTTGATCGGTCCTTATACTTAGAAGAACATTGTCAGTAGTAGCTGCTGTTGTCGGTATTTAAGTCATACGACGGAAACGATTACATTGGGTCTTTAACCTTGCTGAACGAATCTATATGAAAATGTTAAGTCAGAAATGGAAACTGTGTTATAGGCGTTGTCACATCAGAAACTAAATTCCTATCTGTCCGAACGCGGTGGCGAGTCATAAAGCAGCTGCGCGTCTCGAAATAACGTGGAAGTTAATAAATGCCATCTGCGAAATATCGTCTTCGCTGGAACGTCCCGTGGCAGGTTCGTAAACGTCGATCCGCGGTTTCTCTGTGACTCCCATCGTCAACGTCAAAACCTGTTTTCCACTAAATCGTTAAACAGGGTAGTGCAGCGTCTTCGCTCGCTAAACCATATCACATTAGGATGAACAATCTAAATAGGAGACGCTCGACGAGAATGGAAATGGTGTTTAGTAATTATGAGTACATGCGGTTTGTTACATTCACCGTATGTCTATGATCATTAGGTACTAGTTAAGAATTAAAAAAAAATAGGAGTAAGAAAATATATCACGTAAAACAATGCGTCTAGCGTATAGAGTAGAAACGCATAAATTAGCCAATATAGCGGATACGTCAATGACTCGAAGAAGTGAAATGACTTCCTAATTGGATTACATTTTGATGTTGCGTGAAAATCGATATTGTATTCAGAGGAGTCTGACACCTGACCCGCGAGATGAAGTTATCCAGAATCCGGTTGATCTAACTTCATTGATCCCTCTGAACGGACCTGTGCATCCACGGGTTCAGGAATCCAATCGGGCGAGCCGTCTCCGTTACATCAAAAGCATATTCATCACGCGGTCGTCATTGTCAACCGTTTTCACCGGTGACGCCTGGTGAAACCTCAAGGGGTTTTAATTGCGTCGCCGCCACCTCCTTCTTCTCAGCTTCAATCGTTCCGGATGACTGTTACGTTACGACGCGTCCCCGTGGAAGCGACAAGAGTGACGTAACGACTCGGACAATGAAAACCGTCCGGTATTCTCAGCGATTCTTGAAGCGGATCGCGGTCTCGCGGTCGTCTCCCAGCTGTCGACCATCGTCCACTTCTCATACATCCTTTTTTTCTACGGATCCTCGATCAGGTTCACCATTTCTT
Source organism: Ceratina australensis (assembly GCA_004307685.1). Taxonomy (NCBI): domain Eukaryota; kingdom Metazoa; phylum Arthropoda; class Insecta; order Hymenoptera; family Apidae; genus Ceratina; species Ceratina australensis. Next base: position 43,911 of record SHCU01000652.1, on the reverse strand, counting down.
ATTCTCATCCTTCCGCCGATGTATTATTATCACGACCGCCGTTTTTCTCGGCTCCTATCTCGCCGGCCGCAGGGTAGCCCTATGCAATAGAACGACTCTACGTAATAGTTGTTATTCCTCATCAGATGTAATGTGGCGATGATCCTCGTACCTGATATTTTAATTCGTTCTCAAGATCTCTCGACTGAATTTATTATACGTTGGACAAAATTAAATAAATCGCTCTTCCTATTATCCAGTCAAATTAGAAGCTAACCCGAATGGCATCAGTCTGTAATCGGAGACTCGTTGTTTCGTAAACGACGGGAATTACCGGCGTTAAAATTGGCAGGCGATTCGAAATTTCGCGTGATCGATCGCGAAGTCGATCGCGTCGGGTGGTATGTCGGCCCGGAGGTGGATGATTAGAAGATTGGAGAACGGGCGGTCGTCGTCTATGGCCTAAACCGAAAACGATCGGTTAGTGTCGCCGAGACGATAGAATAGGGATAGGAAGAATAGGGACAAGCACGAAATGACGGTGGTGATCGCTTCTCGGGGCTTCTTTAGAGAATAGTTTAAACTGTTTAACATAATGGCGATCGGGACGCGTCGCTCCTCGGAGACCCAACAATTTCGGCCGACTGTTCCCTAATGTCAACAGATTAGCCGTAATAGTGAAATTACACGTTCGCGTAATATCTCGCATATGGAGTTACGTCTCGCTTTGCTCGGCCGTAATCGCGTCAACGTTGCCTATCTCTGTTCGACGCTCGCAGGGAACAGCCCCGTCCGCTCTCCGGTCCTGAGATTTTGGTAATGCTAGGGTTAGAGACGTTCTACCCTTACCGAGACGAGAGGTCAAACGGTTTCACGGAGCAGATTACATGAATTATTTTTGCGCTCGACTCGGCCACGACGAAATGGCCCGTAATTCGACGGGGACCGTCTCTCTGCTCGGCCAGACAAGGATTTGGGGATGCTCGCTCCTCACCGGGACCTCTTGAATACAATTCTGTTTTACCGAATGCTTCGGCAAAATCAGAACAATCGTACCAGGTCAGTCATTAATTCAATTACTGTCGATCTAATTAGAGATACGTATGAGCATCAATCATCCCTTATCGCTGGGTATTCTTATTGATCTTGAACAGTAAGAAAAAAACTGTCATAAGAAGTTACCTAACGTCGTTGTGCGTTGACGGTCTGGTGCGCGCGAACAAAGGCACTCGCACCTCCGATTGCGTTCTGATTATGAGTCTGGTGAAAGTGAGAGTAGCTTCAAATTGAAAATCATGAAGGAAGATCTGATCTTCTTGCGGTTGACCGATCAACTCTCGAGTACGATGGATACGAATTTTAAAACGATTTAACTTGAAAATATCGAAACACAATTTCCGGCTCGAGGATACTTCAAATGAAAATTCGAAATCCCTTCGAGATATTTCTCACGTTTGAATCGTGAAGTACCTAACGGGAGCCGAAGCATCTGGAGAATTCGAAAAACTTCATATTTCCTCTCACGTCGCCCGTTGGAAGGGTCGAGTTCGAGACGTCGAAACGGATCACGAAACGTGACGCGCGTCTTTCGATTCCGGTGGAACGCAAAAAGGGAAGGAAGGAAGAGTACTCGCGCGGAGAGGAAGGAAGGAAGGAAGCGGGCTAGCGTGCTCTGGGGATAATAATGATCTCAGGATCGACGGATGACGTACGACGGAGTCCCGAAGGGGTCGGGACGGCGGTTGATCCATTGTTACGCTATCTCTCCTATTCTGCCTCGCGTTTAATGCATAATCTATTACGGGCTTTTAACAATGCGAACCCGGAGAGAGCCGCTCGGTGCGTACGAGCGAGCCTCTTCATCCGGGGATGCCCGCGAATCGATCTCACCCGGCCGTCGTCTCGCCCTCATATTTCACCCAATGTTTTGACGTCTGCTTCGTAAGCATCCGTCCTAAGGGTGGATCTGCTAAGGGGATCATCCGCGTTGTCCTTTGGACACGGTTATATGCTTATGGAAACTGGGTAAAGTGTGCCAGTTCAGAAGCGCGAAGCGAATCGTAAAACGACGAACGTTAACTCTTTATTCTCAGAAATAGAATATGAAATGAGAAACTTGAATCTCTATTATACTGCTTATGACTTGTTTCGATAATTTTCTTACAATGTACCATATCTTACAATGTATGATTATCTTACAATGTATGTATGTACAATGTACTAAGTACAACTCTTGTCCGATGAACACTTAAAGGTAACAATTCACGTAAAAAGACACGACTTGATCGTTGAATATGTATCCTGCGAAGTGCGTTGGCCTTGGAGGCCTGCCAATAGATTAATAGCCGCGGAGTGATGCTCGAGATTTCGTCGGTATATATCGCATTACGGGAAATGACGCTTCAGAATATTCGAATGACTTCGCGAACGAGAAATCAGAGGGGGGAAGGAGAAGGAGAGAAGTAGGATCCGAAGGAGATCGCATAATCACCCTTTCCTGCCCCGTCTTTTCTTTTCAACCCTCGATACGTGTGTGGCCATTAAATAATTCTGAGACCACGGTCGCCCTCCACAAAAAAGATCCCGATGCCCATACCTCCGGAAATGATAATGGCCTCGGCCCAGAGAAGAATGCGGGAAATTGGCCTTGAAATGGGAAATTAGAACTAATGTTCTAAGAAAACAGAACGCCGTGTTATTACTTTAGAATTTTCTATCCATGAATTAAGTTAGTGTCTGAACAAATTTTTTTACCACAGCTTAATCGTTTCCTGTTTGACGGACAACCACCTTACACGATAATCTCGTTCCATGTAGACCAAGTTCAGCGGTCAGATTTTATGAGTAAATTCTTGACCTCGTTTCTCATATCTTAAGAATAGTCACGCGTTTTGGGCGTCACTCCCTTCGATCGATCCTCCGACATTAATTAATCTTAAATTTTATATTTTTCTCTCCTTTCGCACTCTTAAAGTCGTCGAATACGCAGAGGTGTAGGTATAAGCCTACAACTCAACGACACTGTAATATGCATAATTTAGATGTAAAATTATTCAATTCCATAAGATCGGACGTCCTCGAAGTAGCTTCTATGAATCAGAGCTCAGGGTTCCCATTGAATAGTATCAATCTATGGGATATATCAGTCCGAAGTATCGCGACTGGTTATTAGAAGGAACAGAACCGTGGAGGTCACACCTGGCGCCCCCAGCTACGGGCCCAGGTTAGGCTAATGGTGCGCCGGCAGATGCGGATCATCCTTCGTTCTTTCCGAATCTTCATAAATATCCGATCGATACATACCTATATAAATGTGGCCACATGCCCCAGGACCGGGGCTCTATAGCGTTCTCTCTCTTCCTCGCCTGTTCCTCGAGATCCTCCTCGTGATCCGACTCGTCTGCCCCCCAGCCTTCGATCGAATCGTCGATCTCGCAAATAACCCGGACCACAATTTCGTCCGATGCAACGATTAGAAAACTGGCCTGATCTGCGATCCAAGAGAATTTAGTATCTTCCTTTTGCTGCCCCTTGTCTCCTTCCTCCAGGGAATATTGAATACGCTTAATCTGATTTACTAACGTTTCATGGCCGTTAAATAAGCCGTTAACAAAGGAAACATATTACGTAGATGTCTTCAGAATGTAATATCGTTAAATTCTTTTGTAATTGCTGCAAAAACATTTTCAATGGTATGTGCCACGTGGAATGTAATTTTGAAATTCGTATGCGTTCCACTGTAACGTAACTAACAATTTATCAGATGAAAAATATTTGTTACCAATTCTTTTCGTACGTACTTATTTGCAAAAGACAAGCTTCGGTTAGTTTCTTACTGGATTCGAGCGTTGAGGTATCGCGCTAACAGGACACGTTAACAGGAGAATGATGGATGAGCAAGGTTACCGATCGTTAGAACGTACATTTCGCCGGTCACCGCGCGAACGAACGAGACAACGAGGTAACACCGAAAAAATCCTTGCTGCTCGCGCGATCGGAGAAGTTAGGGATGATCGGGAGAGGCAGGGATTTCACGTGGAGCCTTTACCGCGCGCGCGGAGCGGAGACTGGTGCACGCCAAGGTTTCGAGAGGACCTTGTTATTAATCACGACGCTGCCATCTCCCGGAGCAACGTTCGCTCGTTAGCCGGAGGGGGTTGGTCGGCGGGCATGGGGGTCCCCGGGGGTGGCCATCTCTTAATTACTTCCGCGCCAATTAACACCGCCTCGAATAAAGAAGGGGCCACTCGACCACCAATGGGAGCTCGGATCTGAAAAAGCCAGTTGGCTCGGAAGCACTCGCTTTCGATTTAATATAGTGGCCTCAGCTACGCGTATATTATGTACAGTGCGTGCGTGGGCAGCGGTGGTCGTGGCTGGCCACTTTCGCGAAATCGATGATCCTCTGTGACGTTGCTTCCTCCTCGACCCTGTCTAATGGCTGATTAAACGATCAGTTTGCCCGCTTTCGAACTTTCTATTCAGAATACCCTGTCCGATTTTATGTTTAACAGACTTCCCTGCAATGGTAGATTTATTTATTTGTAACCGACTTCATTCATTATATGAGACTATGTAATATGGAATAGTACTCAAATATTTTGTTATCACATTTTATACGTAGATAAAGATTCAGTTATTGTATACATATCACATTGATAAGTGTTGTTTCCGCTATTCATGAAGTATGAAATCGAAGGAATTGGAAGAAGAATCAACGGGTTCGGTGAGATGGAATTTCCAGTGGCATCGAAGAATCGCGAGTCACCCCTTCGCGGCGCACCGAAGAAAGGCCGGTTGATTGACTTCCCATGGGACTCCGCTTTCGGAAGAGCACAGCTGATCCCTTCTGGCTATCTAGACTTCGTTCCCCCTTCTCCTTTTCTTTCTCCTCTCTTTCACTCCCACTCGTGCTCGATCCCTTTGCAGTCTACCAAACTCGATCCGAACGTGACTTGGTTTACTTGGTTACTGGATGCGCGAAGGGTGTCCGAGTAAATCACGAAGAGACGAGAGCTCTGTCTAGTTAGACGTTCCAAATCAACGACGAATTTCTTGTAGATGGCTACGTCGTTACAGTTTATGCTCAATGAAAGTAAATAAGGTAGGAAGAATTAATAAAGAAAATATACACTTACTTCACACTGACATGTTTGGATTGAACAGATTACATACATATATTTTACCATTAAAGAAGCATTATGTCATTAAATCAAGATAAGGTGAAACAGCGGAGTGCTGAGATTAGAAATAAACGTAAACGCTTGTTCAAGAGTAACAGAGATGGTTACCTTGAGGATACGGCGATATCAGACAGGATATGGCGGTGTTGCTGGGATTCAAAGGGGACGGGTCCATAGGAGACTGGCAAGCAGAGGGTGAATTGAGTGTAGAGGGAGCGGAGGGTGGGTTCGCGTTGGGTGCTGCTGGATAAAGGAGCGCGAGGCTAGGTAGAACGGACGAGAGACGGTGGCGCAGGGGTGGTTGACGGGGATGAGGTTGGCGATTGGCATTTAATTAGCGGCCGGATGACCGCCGCCACCTCCGGATCAATACGCTGCCCCCGGGGGCCAGCGTGCAGGAGGCAGCGATCCCGACCCTCTCCGTCCTCTTTCTCCTCTTCCAACCTCTTCTTCGTTCCCTCCCATCGCCACCACCACCACCACTACCACCTTTTCCTCCTCCTCCTACTTTCTGCCATCGTCACTCCATCCCCCTAGGTCTCCGGCTTCTCCACCCCGTAGAACCCGAACTCGTTCGCTCCGTCGAGTGAAACCCTTTTTCATCCAGCGGCAGCGGCCCGGTGCGCCGCCGGAAGGAGGGGACGAACGACGAGTGGCTGCTCATGGCTGCTCCTTAACCTAACCTCCTGACCGAGCACCACGTGCGGGGAATATCCGGAAGCGGCACGATAAAATAAAGCGAATCGACGGTAAGTGGCGCGCGGATCCTCTTGCGGTCCGTGGCCTCCGGACAACCGATCCCCGACTTCTTTTCTCCGACTACCAACCCTCTCCCGTCGCCTACCCTTCTTCCATCCTTCTCACCTTATCTCGCCGCTGCCTATCGGTTCGCCTATCTCCCGTCGGGTTGATCAACGAGTTTTTCTCTCGTGCTACGTTACGTACTACCAGACGGAAGTATGTAGTCACGTCTCAATAAAAAATGTAAGGTACTATTTATATGTATGTAAGGAATGTATCCTTAGTATAATTGAATTATGCGTTGAATTCTAGCGCACTGTTATAAAAATCAGGTCGATAAGTCAGACCTCTAATTACACTATTACTATTAAGACAATTTATACACTATACGAGAGATAACGGAAGCCACACAGGGCATATGGTATATACAAATTTACGATAAAACTAAGCAAGGAACAATAGCATGAATAATATGAATGTTGTTTCTTTGTTATTTTAGGTACGTTTAGTAATTAGCTTAAATTAGTGTATTGCATTTTTGTACAAAATAATACAATTCTTTGTTGTTTTAGAAACAATTCATGTGCTGTTCATGTAAGAAAACCATATTCGACTGTAAGTTTAACATTATAAATCAACATTATATGTACTTATGTGGTTTTATTTATTGAGCTTAATTAAAATTTAGGAACGGGGAAGGTGTTAGAGCTCGTCTTTATAATGGAAATTATGTCGTGGTTCTACTTTTTTTTTACGAAGTTTTTCATGTTTCTCATACCGATGAGTAATTGCTGGACTCTTGTATTGCGCAAAGAGATTGCTAGTACCGACTTGTTCGTTTGTTTCTACGCGGCATAACCGTAGTAATTAATGAATTAATATTCTCGTGGAGACGGCGAGCATATGTTGCGCCAGCAACCTAAATAACAAAACTATCCGAAGGACATTGATCTCACGATGCATCGCTGAATGACGGTACACTTATGCGCCAGTCACCAGCGTAGATTGACGTGACGCATTATCCCGAGTCATCCATAATCCTTTCTCCATATTAGGCGCATACACAAATGCAATTAAAGTTGCGATGCCAACAGAGAGTGGACTAAACCTTATTCAATTTTCTGTGCTTTTTGTCAATTAGAACATTAGAGGTAGTGCGTCAGTAATCATAAACTCGTTGTGCTTAAGTCGCAATTAAAATGTAGTTATTAGATAACAATGCTGG
>SHCU01000652.1:8267-36762 GCA_004307685.1 Ceratina australensis | reverse complement strand
TTCTCAATTGCGATATTTCCAAATTGAATTTGGTCTGTAGAGATTTATCAAGGTTCATTACATTACGATAAAAAGCGTGTTTGTTCATTTAAGAGCCACGTTACCAGACGGAGATGGAAGTTACATGTTCGTAACGTTGGTCCAGAATCTAATAAGTATTATACGACACACGACATAAAAATCAAAAGGCTCGTTAGAAAGTCATGGAACAAGTTCAATTTTCTTATAGGTTTTTAGCGTGGAAATTGAAAGAAAGGAGGGAAACGATAAAGGAGAAACAAAGAGATCGAAGATAGATTGATATAGCTGTCGGTTATTGCCGTAATAATTTACATTGACAGCACTATCTATATGTAAATGCATGATCGTTCTTCGGGTGTGGGTAATCGATATCCGATCGATCAAACGATTATTTACATTGTCCACGGGCCCGACACAAGTTGGAAAATTCAAACGCAGTTTCGACAGATTAACGTCGCGCTAATGCACGTCGCCATCCTTTATCTATGTTACGATTAGTCTCACCCGTTGCGCCTCGGGATTTATGTTAAACCGAAATGTATTTCAGTGAACCATGCCTGGTTATAACATTCCCGACTACTGTTCATGTTTATTGCTGACGAATATTCAATGAATCTAATTTTAACCTTTTCGCTCCGAACGACGGATATATCTGTCTTCCACATGAAAATTCGTGGAGTCGATCGCCGTATACATCCGACATACATTAATATAAATAAATTAATACAAATAATTACGATAATAATATAAAGATAACAATTATTATATATAAACATAATAAGAATAATATAATAAATTAATGCAAATAATATTAATACAAATTAACATATATTTTAATCTAAATACAATACATCACTTTCGTCGGGAGGTTCCATTCAAAAGTATTGCTAAAGCGGACCGAACTGCCGTAGCGAAAGGGCTAAGAATTTCTGAGTGAACGACGAATGTATCATTGCATCGCATTATTGACGAAAGATATCCAGCGAAATTAATGATGACTAAAGACTTGTATATGAATCGAGATGATGTGAACAGGGTGAGCACCCCTGTATCGGTGCCGGCAGCCGGCCGGTTGTTTTCTCCGGCGGTGTATAAAATACGGGACTTGTTAACAATGTTCGCACCTACGGGTACGTGCGCGAGGATCGCATGCGTCCGTGTACCCGGTCACCCATAAACGTGGCTCGCCGCGGCGAGGGGCCCTTTCGGCGACGCCGACCTCCGCCCCGAGATACCGCGGGGATATTTTATTCCCGCCGATTTTTACGAGCCGATATATCAACCATCGACTCGGGGCCCCGACCGTTTCCCAATGGGGTTGCCGTCACGGGCCCAACCCGAAAACCGCCTCGACCCTCCCGACCCTGCACGGCGGACCACGATCCCGCGGAAATATCCTCGATCCTCGATCACGATCATCGTGTACCCGCGGTACGTTTGGTGTCCGGCGATCGCGAGAAATTAAGTTATGCCCCGTACGGTTAATATTTTTAATGGCCGCGGTGCTCGAGTATTTTAATGGTGATCGTGCCTAGATTTATGGACTTCGTACGAGTGTAATAATAATAACGGATCGGGTAATTCAATTCCGTGATCACGTTTCTGTTTATTCGATGTAATCGATGAGATTTACACGCGTTCGTAACGGGCCACTTAGTATCTGCACGCGTTATCTACTCGTCGATTATGCGTAGGAATTAAATCGAAATAATGTTGTCGCGAAGGAAAAGTGTTTCAATAAACAAGTAATAAACGCATCTGTTTCACAGATCGTCGAGATGTTATATGCTTCTATCGCTGTAATTGTGAACAGGTAATACAAATGAAAATGTTAGAGTTTATTTTTAGCAATATTCATCTCTAACCAAGTTTCTTGTTCGTATTGGAAACAAGTTTCAGCGTGACAGGAAAAGCGTGCAGTCGCATCTATTACGCGGAGATGCGACTCGGTACACGTGTTTATTATTCGTTTAGCCGAGCTGATGCGTGGTCGTGTGCGTAGAATATGTACCGCGCGCGAAACACAAGACGCGCCGCGTTCATAACTCACGAAGGAGCGAGGGGGACGTGCACGGGTCGCGCTTCGCTCTACGGCGAACACGGGCTTAATGTCCCTTTGAAATTCCGATTTATTCGAGAAACCTCGACCCCCTGGTGCAGTCACCGCGACGCCCCTGAGAAAGACCACGTTCCGAGATACTCACGCCCTTCGATCGACCATCCTGACACGCGGTCTCACCTAACGTCGTTTGGTACACCTTCGGACAATTATTCCGGACCCACTACAGCTTATGTGTGAGTCCCCTATTGGGACAATATTCAAAAGTAGTAATAGGTCTATACCTCATTTTTTCAGTGCTCGATCTGGCATTAGTGCTGCTGGCTCCTGACATAATTTTAATCTTTCGAATTAAAAACAGTTTTAACCTGCACCTTGACACACTAATGTAACATTAATGAATATTACTATAAATATTACTTCAGCTAATGAGTGTATAAAGAGTGAGCACTTACAATTTACAATCTTAATTAAGCAAAGAAATAAAATAATAATAAACTCTTACGTCTTAAAATGTTAATTAAGTTAATATTTAAATAGGCAGTAAATAAGTATAAGAAAATATAAAAAATAAAAACATAAATAAATAAGTGAACAGAACATTTATTATTTTCTTCATTTATATATTGAGCAGATTTTCGCGTATTTCTGCATTCAGCTTCGAAATAAAATTGCATTAATAATTGTTTATCAAGATGCAGGTTAAAACTGTTTTTATTTCGAAAGATTAAAATTATGTCAGAAGCCAGCAGCACTAATGCCAGATGGAGCACTGAAAAAATGAGGCATAGACCTATTACTACTTTTGAATACTGTCCCAATAGGGGACTCACACATAAGCAGTAGTGGGTCCGGAATAATTGTTCGAAGCTGTACAATGTCGCAACTGTATATTTGCTAAGTGTTTGAACTTAAATAGTAACATTTTTTCGAACTTTTAAACTGCACCAAACGTCATATCATTTCTTTCGTTACATCATTTTACTTGCGCCCGAGGATGTTCGTTCCCCATCGTGGCTTGAACTGTCACGTGTCGCGTGTCACGGCAGCGTTACCGATGCCGATCGCTTCTATCGTCCATTACGCTATTATCCTTCATTTTCGTGGAACGATCGAGTCCCGAGTAAGGTGTGGCCGACGGGATGAAAAGTCGAGCGGAGGCGGCGCGGCCGAGACAATGGCGATCGATCTACCCCCGGGCTACGGGGACGCGACGGCCCGACTCAATCGGAAATTGCCAATGGATGAGGACGATAGATGAAAACTCGAGCTGTTAAAATGTGGAAGTCGTCTCTTTTTTTCGTCGATTTAATGCAGAACCGCGCGAAGTCTTTTTGATAATTCTCGCCGCAAGAAATGAAATTTAATCCCGCGGGGTAAATGTTCCGACTACTACACGCATTAAATTATCATTGAATCTCTCGATTCCAGAAACCCGAGGAAATCGCATCGTTGTTCATAGTTATCTCATTAAGGAAACAAATCTTCTGGTAGAGAAAATAAAAGGAAAAATCCAGAGCTGAATGCAGGGGGCGATCGTTTCACAGCTAAGCCGACCGGATTAAGTTCTTCAGAACCCGATATGAGGGCCGCTTATTTTTCGCGTTGCCCGGCAGCTGTAATAATGAGATTTAAAAAGGCACCCTACCAACCGCCCTTTCGTCTACCTGTCAGCGCTTGTGGAAACAAAAGGACCCGGCAATTTTCTGCTTACACTCTTTCGAACACGTTTTCCACATCCTCGGTTCTTTACAGTATTTCCTATCATAATTGTTGTTAAAAATGCAGATGATACATCCTCATTACAATTTAATACGTGTACAAGAGAGAAGTTTTTTTAAAAAAAACACTAATAGAAATTGGACAGAGATCTGAATTTCAAAGCAGTAAATCAAGCACATCACAATTTCTAACGTGTTATCATCCTACCATTTACTAACGTAAAGCATACCAATCGTTCGAAAGCATTCTTCGAAGTCATGCCAAAGTCGTTGTACGTGAAAGCACATGTCCTCAGGAAACGGGATTCGAAGGCAAGATACTCGCATCCCTTCGCGATTATCGCGGCCGAGTTGCCAGCGAAGAATCCCTCGCAAACGTCAGTACGTTTCACGCTACATGGATCAAGGGAGGCAATCGGAGCGATATTATTTCATCGGTCGGAAATAAGGGACGGGGAAGCGGTCAGGGCAGGAAAGTTAGCATAGGCCGTGACTTAGTGCTCCTGAGGGTGCCGTCTGTCAACCCCACCGCCGCACCGCGCCGTTGCCTTTCTTATTTCGCGATATTTTGTTGTCGCCGAGAGCGATATTTATCGTCCACGCAGGACCCTTTCCTATTCCTCTGCACGCAGTAATCTTTATACCCATGGAATCGGGCTAATCAGGTTCTCTTTCATTTTCATTTTTCCATAAATAAAAAACAAAGCTTATAGGATAAAAATCATAATTATGCATTTATTTTCCGTAATTTTAAGAAACATATTTTAAAATATCACAACTAAAAAACAAAATTCGTGAGCTTCTCTTATTTTAATTTTTATTCACTTAATTTTATTCAATTCCTAAACTCAATTTCTAATATTAAAAAATTACGTAACATCTGACTTTCCACTTTTTAGACGAAATAAGATACGTTGTAAAATTTTATTGGTTCGAATTTTGGCAAGAGGTCTGCATCGGGTAGAAAATATACGGCTTCCGCGGCGGCACGCCGCGGTGGGGCCAGTTAATTCCAGTACATTTGAACGCGTCCCGGGAAACGGCCAGATATATCACGCAAATTGCCATTGTGGCCGCGACAATATGCTAAACGCAGACAGGCTGTTAGCATTTCATTACGTCGAGCGTGCCGGCGATGAACTACGGCCGTTACAAACGTTTCGTTTCTCTCAGCTTTTTTCTATTCACCCCGCCTCTGAAAGTGACACGCGCCTTGATCGAGGGGTCGCCGCGCCACGACGACCGTCTGGTTTCAATGATAGATTTTGAATAACCACCGTTTCCGTAGAAAATAACATCGTTTTACGCCAATTTTAATTACTAAAAAATATCTGCATAAATATTGTATCTTGAATCTCAGACCTAAATAAAAATGAAAACACGCGAATTAATTTTCGATTGTAATTCCGCAATTCGATGAAAATCTGCGTCACCCAACACACATGGAATATACAATACACGGCGCGGACCTACGAGCGGCAGTCTCGCTTTTCGCATGGACCGGCTCGCTTGCGGCCACGAGAGCCGAGCGAGGGATGGGAAAGGCTTGATACGCGGCACAACGAAACGCAACGCACGAAAGGGAGCGATGTATCCGATCAGCGCAACGCATAGACCAGCTTAAATCCTCGAACTCATTAATGGACTCGCAGCGTCGACCCGACGCGGCCCGCCAGCTTTATACTTGAGGTTTAATTCGCGCTCTGGTCAAATTAATTTGCAACGATGAACGAGTTCGGCTGGCCGCCTCGCTGTTAGCGTTGCATTCCGAACAGGGAGATTAGTTCATTAAACACGAGCTGCCGTGTGCAGGGAGATTTCGGGGAATCGGACAGGGCGCGGGTGGTACACATCCCACGTCATCGTCCTCGAGCATCGTCGAGTTTTCGTACTTTCGTTAGTTCCGGCCGCATCACTACCATCTCTTCGGGATCAACGGACCGAAATCGACCGCGATACCCGGCGTATTTTAGGCAGATCATCCGGCAGAGTGCGTCCGCCCTTAGACCCGGGCTTTCGTCCGGTAAACAAACCTGGGTGTCTGGCCTGTTGTTCGCGAAAAGGATTCGATTCTATTCGTAGAAGAGGCCGGGAAATTGGGCTGTATCGAATGGCCATCGAGAGTTCGGGGTTTTCGAGTTTGCCCGCATCGTCGACGAGTGTTTGCCGGAACGTTTCGAGTGTGAAACGCCGATAGTAGCTCTTTTTAGCCCGGCCTTTGAGACGGGCCAGCAACGGATCTCGGGAAAATTGCCTCGCGATGATTGAGATTCGGATCCTGCTGACGACGGTGAACTGAAAGCGTGAGAGTTCCCATTAAAACCGGGCTGAGTGTTTCCCGTTGAAAAATCGTTCGTACTTACGATTCAGATCTTTTCGTTTAGCCGCGAAACGAGCGGATCAAATGCGATTAGCGAAAAACTAGGCGAGCGAAACGTTTTACGCCGCAAACAATGCTGTCTATGCGTCGATCAAAATCAACGTGATAGTATTATTCTTTTAATTGTGCCGAGATAACAAATTTTGTTTTCAACGTTCGCATCTTCTTCTCTTGCTATTACGTCGCTATTATTATCTTATCAAACACCGTTGTCACTGCGGACTATCCGCTCGTTAACGAAAATTCCAAGCGTAGCCAGTATCCCCTTGATATATTTAACAATACGAGCACAGGGAAAGCATTGTACGCAACTGGTGCCTTCAATCGTTATACGATGATGATGATCATCATCCCTGCCACATCGCTGTATCGACAGACGCATTGATTGGAAATACGCGTACGCGTAATTCGTGTAATCCATATCCGCGCAATTAATTATCGTATCCCTGATATGTTATAATGGCCATCGTTTCAGCCGCGTTTCATCGGGTCCGCTTCGATTACAATTCCAGAATACCCGCGGATTCGACGTGTTCCGATTTCATTGCCGAGAATTGCCGAATTCTAGAGGGTTTTATTTTAATTTTCATTTCGCATGACAAGAAACCGATTCGATTTCCATGATATAGTACGCGGCACGTGATGCACTAACGATTTGTGGAATGGATACTAGCGATGGTTGGAACGGATTGAGTTGTGGTTATAGTAGAATGAACATAATGTGAAACGAATCATTGAAAGGAGATATGATTACAAGATACGTGTATAGTTTTTATTCTATTTCTCAGCGTACTTCTCTACAAGGTGTAAATCTACAGGTGGACAACATTTTAGTCGCGCATTCTACAAGCCAAAATAAGACAAAAATGGAGAGCGGCAAAATTGCGTTCAGGCCTTCGTTAATTAGTTATAGGCAACTAAAAATTGGGCGTTTTTGTGCCTGAATCACGTAATCCACCTTGCATTGATAGCGATTTTGAAAAATTTTGAAGGGGTATCCCTTTACATTTTTATGATTTTTGAGAACTCTTTTTCTCGGAACAAATCTGAAAACCTGACTAAGCATACTACTATATGAGGAGAATATGTGAGCACATTTTCAATCTGATCTGGAAACTTCCAATTTTTGCCAAATTTAATTGCCAATATTTAATTAATGAAGGTCCAAACGCAGTTTTGTCATTCTAAATTTTCGTTTTATTTTGTACCATAGAATATGATCCTAAAATATTGCCCACCTGTAGGTTTACACCCTGTATACTATATCTTTATAAATGTTCCTGATAGCTTACATGTCTTAGGTATCAATCGGCAGATTTTAAAAGAGCCACGAGTCCAATCGGAAGCCGCGAAAAATATACAGATGCCGATCGCGGCATTAAAGCCTGCGAGCATTAAGCCAAGAAACGAGATGATAAACTCGAACGCAGGTAACGGGAGGAATGGAGAGAAAGAGAGAGAGAGAGAGAGAGTCGGCAGTAAATGTTTCGTGGCTCGTAAAAACGTTATTGCCTTTCGTACGGGATGATAGCGTCAGAACGCACGGGGCACAGCTCGGAGACAACCGGAAGCTGAAATCCTTGTAACAAAAGCTATAATCGGGTGCACGAGCCTTAAATCCACTGAGTTAAAGTTCATTCCAATTTTTAATACTACATGTAAAATTAACGTAATTGATTTAACGTGGGTTACAAGATTTAGTAAAAATTGTAAAAGACTTTGAAAAAACGAAATTTTCAATAAGATTATCGAGAACATAAAAATTCATGATAACTTTCATTTTAAGAAGGTTACCTAATATTTCACAAGTTCTTAGAAATAAAAGAAGGGGTCCGTTTACCCAAGCAGGTATTCGCCGAAGGAGAACGAGAGGGAGGAACGTCGGTGTGTGAGTTTCGACGCGTTACTGGAGCGCGTGCCGCTAATATAAAGACAAATGAAGCGAAGCTTGCGCCGTCATATGTCTTTATCCAGACAGCGTCGCGGGAAATCTTCTGTCACCGGGAAACGAAGGCCGCGCAGCCAGGCAGGCTGACAAAATTTCGCAGCCGGTAAATTTTATTAGGTTCGCAGCGGGTTATTTATTCAGAACGGGCGACAGATTATATGAGGATATTAGCGGTCGCGCGCGTGCGAACAGAAGGGGAGCACGCGTGAAACAAAGTCCCTTTTTATATCTGTACCCCGCTACCGCCGGAGCTTGGAATTAGCTTTCAGAGTTAACCGTCACCGCGTCAGCATGGGATTTAAATACGTGGATTGATGCAGGAACGTTTATTAATGTGATTTTTGTGGGACACCCTGATAGCATTGAAAATTAGTTGGAAAGTAGTTCGTTATTTTAATTCAAACAGTGATTTCGGGACGTGAAAAATTATGGGAAAAATAAAGACTGCGGAATCACGAAATTATGTGTTAGCTCTTGTATAATATTAGTTATTATCTATCTCTCTTTAATCTTCGTATTAAAGCTTACGATTGAGAAAATGTATTTTCCTTGTTCGCCGTTCTCTCGCCGAGGATTCCGGGTCCTTGTTACGAGTCGGATCGATGATGAAAACACTGTTCGAAGCAAAAGAGGATCCGTTTAACGAGTATCCGAAGTACGGCTCCATAGAGTAGAGATTCGTGTCCGTTCGTCGGTGGAAACTTTCTTGGACGTATGAAAGATGGAGAGGTGAGAGCGGGAAGAATTAGTGTTTCTTTTTTAGCATCCCTCCCCCTTTCGGTTTCGAGTGCAACGGTGGTGCAGGTAACTCGCGGAAAATAAACTTTTCTGCCGCGTACATAAAGTAATGCCCGATACCCCTTGGCTTTCCTCTCAGCCACGGGGCAGGATTGGATGGCGTCTCCCGTGGGGTTAATTTCGTCCCGGAAAAAAAGGGGCCGGGAAATATTCACGGTTCCTTAAAATCCGACGAGCCCCGTCTCTTACCGGAGTTCCTCCAGGGTGGCGTTATGCCAAACGGTCACTCGAAACACCGCACTCTTTCCCACCCATCCCTTATCATCCGCCTTCGCCCGTGGCAACGATCCTTTAATCCGCGCCAAACTGTCCGAGATATTTCCTCCCGGCTGAGTAGTCGCCGAATAAAAATTCTCTCCCCTTCTTTTTATCGCTTCTTCTTCGGCCGAACGTCTCGATCCCCTCTATTTTGATTTCTTTTTCCCATAAACAGTAGGCTAATTTATCGAAGCAATTATTCCACTTTGCCTTAATATTTCTTATTGCTCAAGGAATTACATTTGTCTTACTTTAGCATTAAGCTGACTAAGGAATGATTTTTCTTGAAGGAAAAAACTGTTGATAACTGATGTTCATTATGGTTTCAGTGTATCAGATGCACCGTGAACGGATGCTCCTGCGATTCCTTCACGCCGGGTAAGCGGCACATACGGTACTGCGACAGGTGTCATCACGGATGGGTGTTTCACGGTGAGTACACATTTCAAACGTATCTTTACGCTCGCTTTTTGGAATTCGTTCCGGGGTTGGGTCAGGAAGATTTCCACTTTAGGGCCGCGCGCGTCCGGTTAAACGCAAATTTTCCAACTGTCAGCATACTTCATCCGAGCGGCCCTCAGGGACGAAATTCAATTTTCCAAGGATGACCAGTGCCGGACCCTCCACAATCTCCGCCCCTTCCCCGTGATCTGCTCGCGAGCATGCATACGGATTGGGAGAATATATGCGGGTCCAAGCTTTATGTCGTCATAAGTTTTGAACGTGGAAAAGAAATGATTGGACCGGCCGTTTGTTGTTGATCGACTTTTTCCAGTAGCTATCGTCGATATAAGATATGTTTCATCGGGACTGGTCTGTTGATATGAGAGAGGAAATAATACTCGTTAAAACTTATATTTAATAGGATTTTATTATGTCTGTTCCCTGATATAATATACGTATACAAACTTATCTTATAAATTACATTAGCACATCGGAAATGATGAAGATGAAAATCTTATATTTCATGTAAACTAATTACGTAAAATTCAGCTTTTTTTCTCGACGTACATTTTTCTGATAAACGTATCTTGAAAAGACCGAAGTCTGTATTCCGATCATCGTTGGGTTAACTCGACCCGGACCAAGCCACCCCATAGCTTTTACAAAGCATCGCAGTTCGTATCGACATTCTGTATCGTGCTTAAAATTCCGGCTGCTTGACCGACGATAGATTGGACCCGCCGCGCCGCAGAATACATATCAATTTCAGCCTTCGAACGCGTCCCACGGGAACGCCGTTGCATTTTCCACTAGGCAGCTTCTTCTTCTTCTTGTTCTTGTTCTTGAACTGAAAAAATGTGCGAGGGGTTTATACGTTTTTCAGAACCCCTATTTTTTGCGTGTACCTTTCATATAAATCTAAAAAGAAAAGAATAGCAAGATAAATGTCGCGTACTATTTAAAACCCGGAAGTAGCTGATCCTTCGACCGTAACTTGGTGCCCCTCTTTCGTTTCGATCACCACCAAGTTCGAAACGCGAGTTTGTCGACACCGATCGACTCTCGGCCATTCATCGGCATCAGGGGGATCGGCCCCCTGTACAAAAGACGATCTCCCGGTAATTGGCCGAGAATCGGTCTCGAAAATACGCGCCGGAGTCATTTCTCTCTCGACGTGGATCGAACCAGACGGGGAATTAGAAATCCTGAAACCAACCAAGCGACCTTTTGTTCTTTTCCCGGTGGACCGGTTTCCGTTAAAAAAAACTCGATGCGCCGATTTGTCGTGCGAAAAATGAAGCCATCCAGAATGGCCAAACAACTCGGCTCACGTGTATCCTCCAATCTTAAAACCTCGTGTATCGCATAAAGAATATTCGATATGTGACAATGTAATCAGAAGAATTAATCAATTTTGTAGATTAATATTGAAATATGCACTGAAATCTTAATTGTCGGTAGATCTGTCAGCAAAATCTGTCGGTAGATTTAGTGTTAAGAAATATATAAATGTTACTAGAAGAAATATAAACGTTTGAGACAAGCATACTTGTTTCTGTCTTGTGAATTAAGGAACTCGGCGGTCGTTTATGAAAGGATTATAGCTGTTCGCAGTCCCGAAGGAACGCTCGTTTCGTCCTGAAGGTGACAGGGCCCTGACGCGAGGAGCAAGTGGCGAGCTCGTAAGGAATCACGAGGTCCAGGGTATATGGTACTGACAAAAGCCTTTTTAAATTGTAATGAGCTGCCAAAGAGTGAATTATGTGCCGTCCGAGTGGCATCGAGTCGTCGACGGGAGAGAGGAGGGCCCCATCCTATAAAAGTCCGTGGCGCTTGCGCTCGCGCGTATCCACATATAAACACGTATGCGGCATCCCCGTGGCCCGCTCTCAACCACCCCACGTCATGAATATATTTACATTGATCGTCGGTCTCAGCATTTTTCATTTGGACCCGTCGTTGTGTCAGCCGACACCGCGGATGCTCTATCACCCTCGCAGATACTTTATTTATATCGATGGGACGTGTCTGTCTTGTCAGCCCGGTTCGATACAGTTTCATCGCACCCCCGTACTTCGCTAATGATCCTTCCGATTCTTTCCAAACAGAAGTCGACCTCAAATATTCGAATACCGTTACATACGGATTGGTTATTTAACACTTTAGTACCGTAACGGTCACACGTTTCAGAAGAAGAGTTGATCTTGCCCCCGGCTCATTTTGTCAGCTTGGCGACAAATTGACAGGCTTGATCTAATGATAATTCTTTTATTTGATTCATTGATGACTCGAAATTTATGTTGGAAATGATCTGTAGTGGGTTTAATCTTGTCCAATCGGTCTTGACATTTTTCGTTATCGTCGAAACGCCAGTATCCCCAAATTTGACGAAATTTATTTCTTGGCATGTCCCTTCCGAAATTGGTCTGCAGATTAATGAATCTGTTGACCAGTGTCCATCTTTTTTCTGACATTTTTACTAATCCCATCGGAGTTATTAAAACGAGAAACTTTTTCATCTCATCAATGTCTGTATCCGTCCACTTCCTATCTTTACTTTCTTTTGATTTGAATTTGGCTCCTGAACTCACGTATACGTGACTTCAGCCGTCAAAGTGTTAAGATCTTAGAAGCTTTCCATTGTCCCTGAAAGCTTTCCTAATAGAATTTAGGTTTCTTAAGTCTTCCGTTCGTTTCAAAGGCAATGTTCTTTATCAGCGGTGAAATCGATTAGCAAACTAGATACCATAAAGACAAATTAACAATTGGTGAACCTGAACCGGGTGTTATTAGAATTTCCATTCGTCGCATGAAGCTGTAATTCGTCCCGAACCTGTAATTCAATTTCACGAGGCCTCAATCATTAAGCCGTACATACGCGCATCGAATTAACCCCGGAACCATATCTACCGAGTTTTTCTCCGTGGATGAGGAAGATCCATAAAGACGTGCTCGAAGGGACGGTGGTGATTATCATCGAAGGCGCAATCGACGGGCCCTCGGACGGAGCACACGCGATGCAGCGGCGGGTCGCGTACAGCGCTCGGTGAAAAACGTTTAATTGGCAGTGGATCGAGGACGTAGATGAGTAGCTTGCAGGCACGTAAAGTATCGGTGGCGAACTTCGGGAAATTTTCCCTGGCCAGGCTAAATTGCTCGCCCGTTCCTCTCCTCTCCCTCCGTCTGTATCGGTAAGGGCATCGGTATTTAAAGCATGCGTATCCTCCGGTCCCGTCTAAGGTTGCACGGAACGGAACGGAAAGAAATTCTCCCGGTTAATCGTCCGCCATGCCCAACTATTTATTAGATGCACGTATATACCACTCACGGGAATACGCGTGACTCGCGTGCGTGATCCGGGATTCGTTCACCGGGCTCCATTTGCAATAATTCAGTAAATGGGAATATTTTATTTCCATAATTATGGGGATTCTGCTTAAAGTCAGTAGAGCGATTATTGTGGCGACGCGGTGTCCACCGATTCATCTGATATTAATACTGATCATTTTCAATTTTTTAACGTTGTAAGGCTTGTGAATAGATATAACCGAACGACTGGAATTTATTGTTATAAAAAGAATACACTTTTCGTTAGGACAAACTTTGGTATTTATATATATTTAGATTTAACATAAAAGAATAAAGTAATAACTAATAGGCGAACTAATAACGAATAACTAATTATCGAACGGAGCGGACTCCCTAATCGCGCACGTCTTGCACGCTCGAACCTTCCAAGACTAACTTGCAAAAGCAAACCTTTTCGGACATCATGCATGACGCCTGAGCTATGTGTACAATAATGTAACTAATGACCTCCCTTAATTAGATGTCGATAATACAGATATCTTACAACGTACTCATTTTTCTAATCAACTGAACCGATAGTAACATAATTTCACTGATATACATATGGATGCACGAAACGTAAATTTTACCAAAATTGACGACTCATCGATCAGCATAACCGATCACGAGAGAACTGTCGACACTGTCTCTACAAAAATGTCGAATAGGAAGACAGCGAGCGGTTGTAGGCAGGTACCATCTGCGTCTCCATCTGCGCGTTCGATTCGGCAGCTGGAAGACGAAAGGAAGGATCCGAGCCGCAGGCGACGAAGACGCCCGTGGTCGGGCCCGTCGAACTCTGGCCCCGGTACGCGTTCTCGGCTCACGATGCGTACGCGATAAATCATCGAGGGAAGGCGTCGCCCCGAGTGACACGTTAATAAATGCACCGGCAAACCGTGAATTACACCGGATCAAAGGGGTTGCTCGCTCACCCCCTGTGTCGCGGGTCTTTTGTCTCGCGCCAGCCGGCTTACGTGCATGCGTGTACACGTACACCCGGACGTCGAACATGTTGGCACGTTTACACGAGGAACACGAATAAATTTGCCTGTAATCGGCGCTTTTAGTTTTTTCAAGCCCCAAGATTGTTCTAGGAAGGAAGAAACGATTTACGAAATAGGCGCATTGTCTTGTTCGAAATTAACGAGAAATCGGTTCCGAGTAAGCGATTATGGAAACGAAATGACGATGGAAAACAAACGTCACCTGCGGCTGATTATTTCAAATGCAATTTTTTTTTACCGCGAGAAAGTCTCAGCGATGTTCAATAAATCAGCATGAATTTCATTTTTTATAGTAAGAATTACGGCATTTCGAAACGCTATCAATCTCGGTATGACGTTCTACAAATTTTGACGAACGTTTCATTTTACGTTATTCTCGGAAACGCATCGAGCTTAGGGTTCCCATTGTTCGGGTCGGTGAAACAAAGCTCGAGGGCAGATGGCTGTGGAAAAAGGCAAGTCACCGCGAGGCACCAAGTTTTCGGGGTGGTGGACGGGTGTGCATTACGAGCCATTAAGGGCCGGGACACGTCGCGCCTTTTAAGGGCTGGAACCCGCGGCCTATTTGTTCTAATACGAAACCGATGCTAATGACGATATATCATATTCCCCGCGTAGCTCGAGACCGTCACCATGAATTACGCCCGGCCGAGATGCTAATGCACCGATTTATCTTGCCTCTCCGCTTTATTAAGTCTTACATCAGTTTTCCTCGGACGAAACACGTCGCCCCGTCTTTTTTTCGTCATCGGCGTTTTTCTTACGTCCGATAGTTCTCGATTGGAAGACACGCCGCGGACGAAGATCGATATCGTGAGATCGGATAGCCGGCCGTGTACGGAGACTGACAAATTCCAGTGACGCAAACTCGTAAATCATCGTCCCGACTCGTGTCCTCCTCCTCGATCTGCTTCGATTGACTTCTACTATCTTTTTTGTGCTAGTCAAATTTCATGTAAATAACCCTTGTCAAAGGCAAGGAGCTGTTAAGCCTGTAGAATGCATCTAAATTACATGATTGTAAACGGTGCTTCAGTCAATATTTTATATATCACTTGCGCTTCTGTTTTTGGCATTAACACGTTGCCGCAAATGACGGCTATAGCCGTCGTGCATATTTTAATCAATAAAAAGAAGAACAGCGTTAGTACGAAGTGTGCCGACGCATACACTTGTCAGCATAAACCACCATTATGTTCAGAAGGCTTCGAATCCTATCATTTATAATGCTTTCTTGTATGATTGTAATTTGTTTCCTGAATTAATTTTTATTTCATTTTTACTATTTTATAAGCAAACTAAATTACAAATGATAATTTTGTTTCAAACTGATTTTCTTGTCTTAAGTTTACACCTATTTACTCTCTTTTATTCATAGGAATGATTTTGAATTAGTAAAGCAAATGCCGTATAGTCGTCACGACGGTCATAGCCGTCATTTGCTCCGGGAAGAGAAAACATGACATGATAAGCAAATAACGGTTAGAGCAGTCGACATTTTTTTTTAAGAACTGTGACCAAATGTGATAATTTGCACTTCCAAGCATACAACTTACACTCGATTTCATCTGGTAGTCATAAACAAGTGAAACAAAAATGTATTTCGGAGCACGATAGTCAAATTAAAAGTGTGTTGCAACGTGTTAAGGAAAATTATCAGTTCTTATAACTATCGTCAGACACGGTGCAATTCTTTTTTATTTACTTATTTACATACTCATTTGGATTAATTAAACTTTTAAATTTAAATTAAACTAATTTTATACTCATCTCATATGAACACTAAAAATATACTCAATCAGACCTGGAGAATTCGATATCCTGTATCATATCAAAAAACGATACCTTATCAGAAAACGATCTCGGTGCTGGAAGAAAGAGAGGGAACATGTCGACATGATCGCACCTCGGTCTGGAAATAGCTCGCGTGGCTACCATATGGGCACGGCACGGGCTAGAATGTCGCTCGATAAATCCGGCCCGACATAGAGAGATTTGTCACGCGGTCGAAAATAGACGCGGAATAAGTAGAGTGAATCGGAGGTGCGTGGGAGCGACGAGGACAGCGCGTTAAGCGCCGATGGAAAGGGATGACGCGGTTGGTGGGCCTCGACGTCGTCCGCGTAAACACGAAGGCGCCGCGGCGCTTTACGACGCCTCCGGACCACGGCCCGTGTTTAACTTATCCGAGACTTTCTGGCACAAACCATTTTCACTGCCGGCTTCGCGCCGAGCGACGACACGCGCGTCGCGCCACCCCCGCGACCGGCTTCGTTTCGTACACGCGACGCGACGCCTTCCGTAAACCATCAACCAGAGGAAAGCTTTCGACTTCGAGCCGTCCCACGTGGAAATTCGCTCGAAACTGGATATACCCGATATTTTTTACTCACGGTGTATTATATACAATAAGATTCTAACTAGTGATAACAACAGATCGAATTAAATACCAAATCATTTTTCGAAAGTGTTAAATATCTTATTGTATATAGTTAGATTTCACGTTGAACGAAATTGTTTCCCGTCATTAAATAAATGGTAGCTGTTTGAACGACCAGTCCATTATTCGACAACGAAATTGATTACGCTCTCAAAGGGACGATCGAAATACTTTCTAAAACAGCATTCCAGGCAATATTATCGCTGCAACAAAAAGCCGATTTGTAAAAGCGAGGAACGTGCTCGGTCAGTCGCTTTCATGAGCGTTCACGAACACCTGGTTCGCAGTTCATCGCGGCGAGTGTCGTGGATAAAATTATTGCGAGCAAACGAATCCCGATAGATTCGCTAAAGCGAGATTTATCGGCGAGATATATAAGCCGACTGGGAACTGTCAGCCGTCGATCGCGCATGACACGCGCGCTCGCGGATGAATATTCAAGAATCGTCCGGTGATTGTACTAAAAAATGATCCCGTTGCCTGCGGATGAATTCTCGAATTTGCCGTTGCTTCAGCTAAGCGACTAACTTTCCACTCTTTTCACCGGCGCGACCTCGGCCGTATATTTCATTCGCGAAATCAACGCTCGGTATCTAGCTTGAGGTTTCACATCTTCCACCGCAATTTATGCACGAAATTAAACCTCGTTTTTCCTGTTTGACCGCGGCCTCCTTTCAGCCGATCGAAATTAGCTGTTAGATATCGAAGATTTATTTGTTAATTGGCATAACGTATTGGGGACATTTTTTGCGTTTTAGCTATTTGCTGGCCTAAAATGATTTCACATAATTATAATTATAATATCATTAAGGTGTAAATTGAAGCTTAAGGGAATCTCCGTTCGTAAGGATCGTATTACGCAGCGGTACGCGAAACTATTCAATTGTACTAGGTACCTGATAATCAGCCAGCGAAATTTTTCATTCACCTCATTATCTCTACACAGTTCCCTGGCAGGTAATTCCTTATCGCGAGAGTAAATAAGGTATCCGTATCCCGGCGCGCTAATAGATTCCCCTAGGAGGGTGTATCTCGGAATAAACGCCCTCCCCAGCGACACAGTTCATCATAACCGGGACTCGGGTCGACTGGTGGAGGAAACGCGCGGGGAGATAAAGAGAGAAGCGGAGCAGATAAGAGGACTCGACGATCTGCGGAACGTCCAAGGTGCCGATCCCGAACGTCTTTCTCGTCTGTCTCCCCTTCTTCACCCTTCTAGAGCGAGACCACTTCTTCTGTCCCTCCTTTTCGCGAACGGGAGACAAATCGCTGTCGGAGTCACGCGGAGGAGATTGAGCTGCCAGCGGATGCGCATTAATCTGTATCAAGCCGGTTATCAATATTTAATCTTAATCCCGAGAATTGCCGTCGAATGCTTGCAGTCGATGTGCCTAGCAAACGCGAAACAAAGGAAAATGTCCAATACATTTCGAATAACAAAATAGACCCATGTTGCACGGAAATCTTGCGTTTTGAATGAAATAAAATTTGTATATTTTTACTAACAAAAATCCTTTACAAGCTGATCACACCTCATAATTCTATAATAAATCTAATTTCATTTTGTCTTTTTGTATAATTGACAGCATAGCTTTGACGTCGAACGTGTTGGGAAGCTAAGGTACAAGAATAAAAAACTTTGGTTAATCGGTTGAATTCGGAGGGGCCCTGCGACAGGCGAACGGAGTCCGAAACCGATTAAAGAGTGCTGCGTAACGAGTGTTTCGTCCGATCGTTCGTATAATTAATGGCGGCGAGCGCGCCCGGGACAGGCCGTGTGCCGTGCCGTGTAATAATCGGTAATTACTCACGGTAATTAAATAATGCGTTTATCGCGATGCGATCGGCCGGTTGGGTGGCCCGAGTCGCGCGAGCTTCTGCCCCGGGACCGGCTCCCCGGATCCGCGACCCGATAAATCTCGTTCCATTCCTTCTTCTTTCCAACCCCCGCCTCTCTCGCTTCAAGCGAACAAGGTATATAACAAACTTTTATTTTTCTTAATAATTCGAATTTAATTAGGTATTAAGACGATTTTTAATTTCGGTATTTATTATTTAGCACGACCTAAACTCTTTGAGGTTGTATTCAGTGCTGTTACCTCGTCTTACAAATGTAGAGATGTGGAAATCTTTTATTCACGTTTTTCCACGATGGTAACAAGGTTGCCAAGAATGCAGGGGACCTGTCCAAGTTAGCGAAACGCGAATTAATCTGGCCGATCTCTGGTCGTAACAAATGGCGCCATTCCTAGTGGGAAACGGTTCGCTTAATAACGCGGATAAGCCGGGGCGTCCGTTTCTCATCCGTAAAAGACGTCCGGCTACGCCTTCTCGGGCATTTGTCAGGGGCCTCGGTCAGTTTTTGCAAGCGTCGCGGTTCACGCGATCCGATATTATTCCTCTCTCGCGCGCGCACCGGCTCCGTGGACCGAGAAAACACCGCGACCACCGCAAATGTACCGTGACGCCGCAAAATAACCATGTTTCGTATTTGTCCGAGATGCGACAGTTTGAAGGCTACGTTGACTCAACTGGTTCCCAATTACTTTTTTTTTATAAAACAAGAACTGATATTTTCTCGTACAGTAAAATCACCGTGGGATCAAAATATGATGTATATTATTATGAGCTGTTACATGTGATTGCAATATTATGTATACAGATTGGTACGTTACATGCGATAGGATGCGTTTATCAATTGTGTCAAAGTTTCATCAGAAATTTCAAAATTGACACAATAATCTTGAAGATACAGATATTGAATACAGCCATCATTTACACAGTTTCAAGTACAGGCAAAATGATACTTTACTATATACTATGTATTTACATAAAAAAATTGCGATACAGGAAATAGGCACTGCAAAAATTTATTTAGTTGAAATTTCTGATTTTTTTAAATTTTGATGTTAAAGCATACTAAACTTCTGGCGTGTTCTTTTCGTAACCAACAAGGGAGACGTGGAAGGGGGAAAAGAAGAAGGGTCGCGAGAGACGAGGTCGTGGGGTTTCGACCGCAGTGTGCGGTCAACGGGCTATTCTCGAGATTAATGTGTCGCCTCCTATCACCGGTGATTGACAGCCCCGTGACCGCGACAAAGCGCCGACTTCTAACACGATTCCTCCTCTTCGTTGTCCTGCCCCATTCTCCATTTCTACCTACTGATTTTATAACCATAAGAGTTTCGAAACTTCTTGGGAACCGTGATTCTCGGTGTCAACCCGTGTGGATTTTTCTTGGAATAACGATAGATCCTCCGTGACGCAAACTATCTAAATTGTGATACATTTTAACGACATTAGAATTTGTGACTCGTGATTTATTTTTGGAATTCGAACTCAATCATTTATATTGTTAATTTTTTAATTCTATTTTCAATTATTATCGTGCGTTGAATCAATTGTAAGTGTTTTTAATTAAGGCAGAGGAGTAAAAGTTTATCGTTTCGCATGGCGTTTCTGTCACAGCGCGAGCGATGCGTCGTAATCGGTTCAAAGAAAGAATAATTAATTAGTAAAGAGTTAAGGATGCGATAAAAAGAATACGATAATACCATTTTAAACAATTTCAGCAAAAAATTGTTGTAAACAGGCGCGCGCAAAGAACAAGCTCTCGCAGGCGAACGAGATCGGTTTCCGGTCGATCCCGCGGGTGCGCCGGGCAATCAGTCGAGCTAATTAGATGAAGGTTTAATCGCGGCCGTAGGTCGGGCTGTCTCCTAGGTGCAATTCCCCGCATATTTACATCGCCCACGGGACACGAGGCCCGGCGAAAGGGTAGCGTAAGGCAGCCGTTGGTCGTTTACTTCCTTCGCGCAACCCTTTCTTGCTCGCCACTCTCCGTTGGAGGGGGTCTCTCCTTGAAAGAAAGGGTTAATTAAAAACAACAAAAGCTATCCGCGCCATTAGCGGCCGTTTGTATGCGCCGCCCGTTACCGTTACGTTCGGTGCTTTTCGCAGTTCTACAAGCCCTTTTCCTGCCGACGACCTTAACGAGTTCGAGGCTGCGTCACGAGGAACTCCTCTCCCTTTAGGTAGCTCCTTTCATTTAACCCCTCCCTCCCACCTCGGTCGGCTCCCCTTTTTTCTCAACCCTACCCCATCGCGGGCAACGTTGATATAAAGGATCAAAGTGGAAATTGTTCCCCGATGAAATTATGTCGGAGGTGTTCGCTCTACTCGTTGGCTTTAACGCGTCGAAATAATTGTAATTCTCATTGTTTCTTTAGACTTCAGTCTCGCGTAGAAACGATTCTTTCGTTCTCGATCAAGAACGGAAAGAATATAATCTAAAAGCTCGATCGACCATTAGAACGGAATTTATTTGTATTCGTTTAAAGTCTCGTTCAGGAATGTTTTCATTTAAAAATCCAGATTTTTTTGTTAGAAATAATGGTTTATGATCCGAAATTTCCTTCGGACACTCGTTTGTATCGTGTGGAGCTTATTTATTTATTACACAGTTTTGAAATCGTATTATAAGAGGATTATAAGACATATTAAATACGCATTGAAACTATTATAACTGACGAGAGGTTCTAAAACAAGAATCGCGAAGAACCGAACAACTGGAAGTGAGACGAAAAGAAATGAGAAAGGAAACAGCACCATAATTCAAATTTTACATACATTTCCAACATTTTTTTATACAGTTTGGCGAGTGATTCTGAATGGAGGAAAGGAAAAGTTTTACGAGCGTCGTCGCATCGCGTCACAGAGATTTGTTTATGCGATCCGTTTCCCGTTGCCGTCTATTTCGGGAGCCGGTGACAGATATGTATATTTGCGGCGCGTGCTCCAGCTCAAGATTTGTACAATAAAGCTGATCGATGACGGATTGTTTGAATTCTGATGATAAATCTCCGCGTAATTTTAAAGCTAAGTCCACACACCAAATTTATTCTCGGTATCTCATTAGTAAACAATAACTAATACGTTTTTCACGTTTGTACACGTACAATATATAAATAATGAATAAAATTCAGTCAAATTAATATGTTGATTCAGATATGTTCGATAGGATTAAATCGTAATTCGAGTTTCCCACAATTGAATAAAATAATGATTGGTTTTGAAATTTATTTTTGTGGTTGACAAATTTGTGACCAAAACTGCGCTCACGATTTATGGACTTCGCACCTGTGACGTAAACGACTGGTGCGAAAGAACTGACTGAGCAAAATCCACCTGTGGGTCAGCATTATGACCTTCAGTCATTTATCACCTCATCCTTGCTGACTGCGGAAAGATGCAAAATTTAGATATACAGCATTAGGAAAGGCTGATCATCTCTGTTCATATTCGTTTGAAGAACGTACCGTGACATAAAAAACGGAATCGACGTATAACCCAGCAGTTATTTAACTGTTTGTAAAAAAGTTCACGTAACTTCTCTTATGTGGATAATTCTATAAATGTATAAATCTACGAACGGTGTACATGATTTTTCGTAAGTAACCATAAAAAGATTACGCAGAAGAGAAACGGGCAGAAATTTGTTTGGGTAATGAATATTGCTCTTAACGCGATGTAAGCGCGTCGTGAAACACTTTGCATAATCCATTAAACGAGAGAGATAGCCGAAAATTGGCTCGGGCGCTAACGCGTGAACCACCAGTTTTAATGATCAGTCGTCAGTTTATTTACATACTAATTGATCTCAACACCGGGCAGCTGGTCCGATCCAAATTACACTGTGTCACGGGGTTGTAAATGAAACTAGACTGCAAAGTGTTAATTTATATCGATGTTCCCTTATCAATCATAATCATCAGCTTCGATGATTTATCAATTCATCCATGTCCTCAAAGAATTTATCTTAAACGTACAAATTTTTATTCGTAATTTACAATTTAATAACCAGTGAAATAAACACATAGATGATCACTACATGTTTTTAAAGATCTTGAGCTACCACGAAGGACGCGCGTAGAAGAATTTTTAAGTACACTGTGCCTTGATTGCATCGCTCGTTTCGTCAGCGCGGAATGCGAGAAGGCAGAGTAAAGTTGTACACGAACGAACCGCCTCATTTTTCCGGACGAGCCGCAATAAATAACGTGGATATCCATTATTCGCGAAGGAGCTGCGAATCTCGGCCGAGGGCATTTACGCGACCGGTCATCGAGCCCCCCGCGCGCCGCCTCGCCCCGTCCCGCCGTTACGGACAGAGTTATCTCCCCCGCAAATATATATTAATGCGAGTGATATATCAGTCAGGGGCCGCCAGGGACAAAACCTTAAATATTGGATAAGTTGGTCCGCGGTCGGCCCATGGAGACCGAATCTCGCTGATGGATGGCCCGCCGCTGACTGTCATAACAACTTCGGTCCTTCTTTCCCGTTCCTCTGTCCCGTCTCCTGGACAATGCTAAAAATTGAGAAACCATCGCGTCATCGATCTTACATCCAGACGCTGTAGCGTGATTTAAAATGCTATTCGTGGATTAACGTGTACTAAAATTGTCAATTATGCTGTACAATGTAAGATGCTTATAGAATTTTGTAAATGCTCTATCACGCACTATTTCTGATACATAACCCTTCTTGCAAAAATAATTTAAAAAAAAAAATGTATGTCTGTATGAAATTAGTGTCCCGTAGATTTTAAAGGTAATTTTGATTTTATGGACATAAGAGAGACTCGTGGAACGCGAACGAACTTGATAAAGTGACGTGTTTTTCCCCTTAGATTCTCGACATCCGGGGAAAGTTCATCACAATCCCTTAATTTCTAATCCCATCGCAAATAAACGATGGCTATTGGTTACTCGCGATTGCTGCGGGGCATGTATTGGTCAAAGGGGATGGTCCGAATCTTAATTCATTGCGGCGCACATACGAACGGTGCTCGTTATTGGATTCCTCTTGATAATTCCATCCTAAATCATCTACGATCAGAGCGAGTCTAGAAGAGGCAGAGAGAGAGGGAGAGAGAGAGAGAGAGAGAGAAAGAGAAGGGGAAGGGTCCTCTAATTTCCTGCGTCTCCACGGGCTCGTGGATTATGCAGGGACCGGCAAAGGGTTGAATCTCTGGGGACGCTTCCGGCGTCGTGACACTACGTACTTGGCCCTACGCTTAATAGAATATCGTCTTCCGGTAAACAGATAGTACCTACCGAAAGAACATGCTATTCCCCTTATCAAGATAACCTGATTGTTTTCCAAATTGCAACTATTATTTCCTCTGTTTTTTAATATATTCTACTACCAACGAAAATATTTATTTTATT
This sequence comes from Ceratina australensis, assembly GCA_004307685.1. Taxonomy (NCBI): domain Eukaryota; kingdom Metazoa; phylum Arthropoda; class Insecta; order Hymenoptera; family Apidae; genus Ceratina; species Ceratina australensis. The sequence goes on along the minus strand of SHCU01000652.1, from coordinate 13,106 downwards.
TATAACTCGATGTTTTAATGACTGGCACTGTGATCATGGACAAATTGCAGGTTCAATTAGAGCGTGGAATAATTTTTGAAACGGATACATACGTGTGAGTGAAATTAATCTCGTGCAAAAACAAATGAAGTGATTAAGGTAATGCAACATAATATTCATCATGTTCGAAATGAAATTAATTGAAACGCGGTTCGGTTATATCTTTATTGCAAATGTTTCATCGACAGGAAAACATTTTATGAAAAATGTTATCTTATTATTAACCGATACGCTAAGTGTTAATACAAATTGTTTTATTTTTTTTTTACTAAGCGATACATCCCTATTTTTCTTTTTATTTAATCGAGAGGTTGATATCTCGACGTTTTGCTCTATAGAGGATGTCGCAACAGCACGTGACTCTAAAATTCCAAAAATATTTTCCACGTGTCAATTGTCACTTGGCTCGATACGTTACGAAACCTAATCTAATCGGTTCGATTAAGGAAGATTTCAGGTCATTTACGTTTCGAGGAAATATCTCCTTGTCGTCGCGAAAGTCTCCGCAAACTCGTCACTGGCACCTTATCACTACTATGTTTCTTAGTATAGATTATAGTGCTATAAACCGTACTATTTATGGGCATTTTCTATTATCTGTCGCGTCAATAATCTTCTATGCGTTCTATGACATTAAGCGTCTGACACGACTAGCATCTCACGCATTACTGATAAAACATTTCACTGAAGAAGCGAAAAGAGTCACGAATAAAATATTCTTATGTATAGCACTTATTATTGCACACAATTTTATTGTTCAAGGATTTCTATGAGGTAATCATAATGGGTGATAAGGATGAAGGATTGATTTAGGATATCAAGACACGAGATATCTCCTGTTGTAAGAGAGATTAGAAATCCCTTGAGGTAAGATTTGATTTTTAGAATTTAGAATAAATTTGAATATGGTACACCTTACTTATTAGATATAGCTAGAATAATATGTATATAGATATAGAATAGAAAGGATCTTGGCGATTGGAAAACGCGAGTGAGGTTTTGATTGGAGAGAAAAAGAATTCGGATCGTGTAATAACCATTCGTGGAAACGATAACGAGGGCCCGTCACGATGTCACGGGAAAGGGTTATCGGTTAAGGCTAAGACAACCGGCCTATGACATCGATCAGTCTGTGTCACTCGATGAACTCGTTTTATCGTTTAACATTAATTATTATTGCCTGCTCGACACTCTTGAACGGCAGCCGGTTCGCGCGTAACAACAGTGGCAAACGATAACGATAATCCCGGCCCTCCTCCCCGGTTTTCTGACGACCATTACGAAAATCGACAACCATTGTGCGCCGTGCGTGCACTGTGTAACGTCTAACCCATTCTGAATATAGTAATTTATTGATCGATTTACGTCACCGCGAGCAGCCACGCGCGAGTCGAAGTCGAAACGCCGTAAATCTGATCCGTATCGTTTCTTCGAACGAGTTATCACCTGCTAAAGTGGAGCAATTTCTTATAGATGTTTGTCACTTAGAAATATGCATTCTTGTTTAGTAAAACAGACAATATACGTCCCTATTTTTATAGAAACATCCTTAATCTCCTTAAATATTGCAAAAAGGAAAAAGAACAGTCATTTAATTTTTATTTCAGCGATCAATCTCTTCTATTGGTTTGCCTATATAATTATAACATTGTAATTCTACATGATACGAAGTTGAAAAATTTGTCGGATGAAGAATCTTTGGACATTCTGAACGAAAGCAATTCCTTAGGGCGTCTGCCCTTCTCAGAATTCTATACTCCCTGAGAATCTCCTCCAGAGGAGCACTCGTGGCTCTCTCGAGGCCTTCCACTGGAAAATTGATCTCGGTTGTCCGTTTCTCTTTCTTTTTTGTCGACGACTCTTTCGACGGAAAAGGGATTCCCGCGGACTGGCAGCCCGGGATTTTCGTCGACGGCCGTTTCCTGGGGGACCTGCACTCTGTCACGGTGAGTTTATCCGCGAAGTGACGGGCCTTGCTCGGTAGTCTGTTTACACCATAAAGTTGGTCGCGCTCCGATCGAAGCGGCCGTGTTATATTAGGTGCGGCCAAGTAGGCCACTCGTGCCAACGACGTGAATCAGTTCCGTCTCAACGAACTTCGAACTCCTTAGTGCTCAATTTATTTTTTACATTTTTCTAGGTTTATTTCAATTTTTTTTAAAATTCGTATTACATGTAAGATGCAGAAATTCCAAACTAGACATAGGTTTAAACAGAGACTGGCTGCAACCGATATCAATCTAGGTCTTATCACTTGGAGATAATAATAATTAATTCCTCGTATAAATTCGTGCTCTATAACACATATTATTGAACAAGAAAGATTTATACGATCTCGCTTGTTAAGGATCTTGAAACCTAAATCTACACTTCAACTTAAAATCGAGACAGTGCTACTAATGTCTCTGACGACAGAATGCTTTATGAATGAAACTAGTGTGCGAAGAACGTGAGAGAGGATACGTGAAGCGTGCGTAGGTTTAGTTTACACGCTGTTTGGTCCCAAGGGTGTTCGAGCAAGTTGCGAGGAGGGTGCAATGTTTCGTTCTCGTATTACCAAAGATCACAGGCAACTTAGGTAAAGAAGAGGCTTAAGGGTTGAATCGATGACAAAAACGAGGGTGTCCTGCGAACACAGTGCCTCGTTTGTGAGCCTGTATTATTTTAAACGCGTTGACGTGTGGTTCTGGGCGGTCCTGTTGGGTGATCACATAGATTTAAATGGGTGCGACGAGGGCTGTTTTCTGTCAATGAGGCTAGTGAGTAATTCGTGAAACGCGATCTCTTTGAATAGACATTTATCACCGTAAGTTTATCAATAAATGATAAAATTTTCGTATTTCAGCTCGAAGGGCTCGTGAATTATGCAATTTTGTAACGGGAGGTTCTATCGGGAAACGTGTTTAGCAAATTGTCAGACATCTAAACAATTATTGCCGGTAATTCGTTTACGATAATGATCGCGTTGAACGTAAATACGCGTATTACATAGGTATGCGCTCGATTGTGTTAAATTTCATTGATGCGGTGGTCGACGAGATGGGGAAACTGATAATTAATGATGCCGATGATATCAGCCGGAGTCAGTTAACGTCACGTGTACATTGTAACTCGTTGCGAACATTTTCCATCGGCATTCGTCGAGTACGAGATAAGTAATTGCAATATGAAATCATTTTATTCGCGGCGCCTTGATGAATCCTTTGAAGTCCTTCGTATCACTTGTTTTTTAATAGACCAATCGATGTTGACGCACGAGTAGTGGTAGAACGTAGAACACGTACAAGGCAATTCTACATGTAGATGCACTCAAACAGAGATCCGTTTATGCTCTCGTATTATCGCTGTCCAGTGGCGTAAACTGTCTAAATGAAAACTCCAATAATCTTCTTTCATTCTCATATTTATCAATCTCAAAAAGGAACAAAGAAAATTCTAGAGATCTAAATAGAACTCTTGAATGAAAGAAAATGTGTTCCCTGATTTTTTGTCTAAAGCATAATTACATGTATAAAATAAAAAGAATTTTTTTTATCAAGAGAGAACAATCGTCTTCGCATAACTGATTGACGAAGAAGTATTGCTTCTAGGAAAATGCAGCAACGTTAAAACGAACAGTCGAAACAATAGTGCAATAAATCAAACGACAACGTACACGTCGATCAACGAATCGGCAATGACTCACTACTCAATAATTCTGATCAATCATTATTTTTAGATAGGAACGCTACTCTTGCCCGAGCTATTTGTACTTTACGTTAGAACCGCTTTACAGTCGAGATTATCCGAGAACATTCAGTAGATATAGCTTATCTGCGCTGCATCAACGGCGATCCTTTGAAACGAACCTTAGCTGACCCCGGTCAACCTAACCCATTTCCAATCCCTTATCGTAGAACCCTATCACCACACCTTTCGAGGTACATATTTATAAAATTAATCAAGATTCAATAATAATTGAACAGATTTAAACTGCTACGTATTCAACTTCCATTGTATCTAAAATAATGGTATAAAGATATGATAATAATATGAGTATATTTATAATATTTTAATATCTGTTAGAGCAGACGATTTATAAAATAATAGAGAAAAACTAGATAAACGAAAGAACGATATTCGGATTTAAATGACCGTTTCATTAAGTCTTTAACAAACAATTACAAAATCTCCTCGATCGATAACGATCGTAAAAAAGACTTATCGCTTCGGAACCAGTGCTAATTAGCCGAGCGAGAGAGTGACTCTGGATCCAATTTGCGTCTTAGATCGGTCGATTTACATCGGTTCAGGCGGACACCGAACGGGAGGGCAGTGGCACGCAGAACTCTGCCGAGAGCATGTGCTGCGAGCAGATAAGAGAGAATTATCGTTAAAAACACGCCAGCCAGCGCGTCTACCGAAAGCCGCTCGTTCTTCTTCTGCCCCATCCTCCTCTTCCTCCGTGTAAGCGTAAGCGGTGCCACTTTACGTTTTTACGTACGCGCTCGAATCAAAGTCCATCGACTATTACGGCGGGGAACAAGGGTGGCCGTCGACGTCCGTAATTTCGTCGCGTTCATCGCGCGGCACGACTCGAGGCAAGAAAAACGAGACCTTTTTCGTCCCACGAAAACCTTTACGAGCCTGTCCGCTCGGCCCTTTTTTACGGGGAACCAGTTGTTGAGATCGTCTCGTCGCCTTCTCTAATAGCAGTGTAATTCTCGTAACGCGTAAGACGAATTGAGATTTTTATTGTACACACGACATCTGTATGTAAGGTGCAGGTCTAGCAATAAGATATTTCCACTAGTTTAAGTA
>SHCU01000650.1:5583-16863 GCA_004307685.1 Ceratina australensis | reverse complement strand
GTTCGAAAAAAATATATAGAAGTTAAGGATTCATCTAGATAAACGTTAGTGAAACTTCTGTCTGGTTCGATGAGGCACGGCGTGGTGGTATCGATCAGACATGCTGTCTGCCAGCAGGTGCGACGTGAAAAAAAAGCCACGATAGCTCGATGTTCGATCGCAGCGGGCGTATTCCAGTTTAGAAAGTCGGCTGACAGTCACACCGCGGATACGTGTACGTGTGCATGCGGCAATGACCCAGTTGGGGACGAAAATCGACGAACTCGGGACGTTAACCCGGGAAGTGCGCGGTAACCCGAAAAATTGTGTAAAAGTTCGCAACACGAATTTCGCGGCGCTGCCCGTACGAGACAAGTTGGCGAAAACATATCCCGTTCGCCGAGCACCGATGAAACTGTTATCGTAGAGGGACGGTGTTGTGTCCATCGAGGAAGTCTGTTCTCTACAAATGCCAAGAATCTGTTCGCTATCTCTCCCGCGGATTTCAATCTCCATGAAATAATACCTGTATATACGTACGTACGTGTGTACGCTGATGCTCGGATCCGAGCAATGAAAAGTAACGATATTCCTGAACCCATAAAACGTGAAACAGGATTTCTTGCCCTCGTATCACGGCATGAATCATAAAACAATTTAGTCCGACCCATTTGCACAGCAGTTTTATATAGATTAACTTAAAGTTTATCACGTATATGAAGACACAATTCAATTTATGATATCTAATTTCTACGAACCCTGCGCGCTTCGAATGAGTTCAGATTTAGATCGGAAACTTAATTAACTCCCGTGCCGGGGAATCAATAAAATTTCGCAAAGTGTCGACGGAAACACGATCCGCTCATTAGTCGTGAAAATGTATCAAACTGTGGGTATCCAGTTAAGAGTTAACTCAGCCGAGATCCCTGGAGCCAGCTCGAAGCGAGCGTCTAATCTAGACACAATTTAATCCCGATACAGGTCTAATAAAGATACCGGTCTGGAATTTCTACCAGTTTTACTCGGATCTAGTCTAATTACGATGGAAACATAATCGAGAGCTAATCTAACGCCGAAGCCGCTCGCAATCTGGACATAACTTAGACCGGAACTTGTCCTAATCGAAACGCCACTTTAACTCGAAGTGGTTATCGCTGCCAGATAACGACCATAGCCACGACCAATAGTCCCGATCGTGATCTAAATTTAGTCTAACCAGAGACCCGCAGACCTGACCGCCGTAATTCACAGGAAAATCTTGCATCGACAATTCCATACGTCATACTCATGATATTTACACGTAATTACTAATTAAAATAACGTATTAATAGAAGTTAATTTTTTACGAATGAAGTATCGACAAATATATTGACCACGCGTCAATAATTCTTGAAATTCATGCTTCGACATTTATGAATTTATCGTAGTAGTAAAACTATCATTGATCTGAAACATTGGACGAATCAATCACCCTAGACATCAGCATCGTTTGTCCCGCGATTTTCACAGAAAATCTCAGCCGATGGAATTGAAGAGGGACTTACTGTATCGCGCAGGACTCGGAAATCCCTGAAAGCGCTAATTCCATTTGACGGGTCGACGAAAAAATGGTTTTCCCCGAACAAAAATTGCAGGGGACCTTCTGACGCGTTTTGCGTTCCGGCTATCCGTCTCGTCAATTTCAAGCGTCATTTCGATAGTAACCCCGGGCGGGATGAAATATTTTATTTAGCCGAATATACCCGTCAATCAATCGCGCTTTAATTCGTCCCGAGAAAACGAATCGATGTGCGAGTGACGCTTCGGAATTTAGCATAGTGTGCAGCTACGGGACGCGACGCGGTTGTCTCTGTGCGTCTGTGTATCGATTTTCCCGATACCTATAGACGGCAATGTGGCCGGCCGATTAATAGTGGAACAATTGTTGGTCAACGCGCCGCTGTTTCCATTTAGTGTTTGGTTAGCGCGATAATGGAACTGTAAATCGTTCGACGTTTGTAATTAATCAGGGCCGACTAGTCGATTCGACGCCGGGTTGCAGCGCCGCGTGCAAACGATTTCTCTCGCGCGGGCGGGAAACTGGAAAATTCTCGTTGCAAGATACGAGACCCCGAGGCCGCGAATCATTTCGACTCGGCAACGGACGATAACCTGCAGGCAAATTGACTCAGCCGCGAGTGGATTAAACTAAAAGCGATCCCTCCTTTTTCTTCGCCCCGAGTTCCCGTTGTATCGATTCCTAATTTTCCACGCGGCGAGTACATATTGGTCCAGCGAGTTATTCTTACGGATAAAAATTATGTTTGTAGCCGGCCGGGAACTCTCGAGTGAGGTATCGAATTTTCAAGCACTTGGCAAAATTACGTTCCGCGTGAGAAGTTCACGTCCGGGCTGATTTCCTTTCCCGCCCGATTTATCGGCTCCTGCTCCGCGAAGTCTTGGAACTTTTATGGACGGAGCTCGAGTTCTAGAAATAATACGCCCCATTGTAAAACGGTTCGTCTTGTAGCTGCTCGCTCTTTTATATCGACGAATTTGTAAACTAGGATGTCGCTACTTTATTTACGTTCGATTTAACCTGTTCTTCGCCGGGTACACGAGAATTCTTTTACTCGAACAGGCTAACGAAGTAAGCGGCGTAGCAGTGAACAGTTGAAGGTGCTTAACGTGTACGTACGAGTTGACCCCAAAAAGTCGAGCTTTCATCTCGGTAGCCGGGGCCGGCTCATAAATAACGCTCCCGATACCGAACAGGTACGCTTTCAGAAGAAAAAGGAGGAGGAAAAGAAAGCTCGCCGGCTTTTCAGGTACACGTCGGCCGAACGGAATGATATATGAACAGTCGACTCGTAGAAGCTTGTCGCGCATAATGAAGTTACACGCAACGCTGGCTTTGTACGATTTTATTTATCTTTTCCGCGGGCTTATGATTCATGCGCCCGGCCGATCGAACCTCCGTTAACGTTTCCGTTCCGGTGGGGCATTAACGATACTATACGACACCGCGTGATTAGCATACTAGACGAACGCGAGCAAAAAAACCGCGAACTGGCCCCGGCATCTGCGTTCCTCGACGCGACGCGAGCCAACGAGCTGAAATGAGAAACCGGGGTAACGGTTTAACTTATTCAACGGTCTGTAATAATTCGACCGCGTAAAGAGACAATCGATCGTAAACATGACGAGCGGACTAGGTGGCTTGTTACGCGAACGATGTCGTACCGCTTTTGAGATAATTCGAATGAGGTCTTCAAGCGGCTCTCGCGTTGTTACGCTCATTCGAGGTACTGAAAATATATCCGATATTTATTTTATCTTACGACCCTCTGAGGATAAAATTGAGGGCTACTATTGATGGTATTGTTAACCCTTTGCACCCGAGGAAATTCAATGGCTAATCCCTGTCAATCTTTATCGCACCCTTTGGAATATTTTTTCCTGTAGGAAAATTCATTATTTATATAGGATGTTACTTTGAATTAAATAAAATTAATCACTGCTTTATGTTTTCGTCATAACGTGACGAACAGAAAATATTGTTTTTATCAAAATCTTTAATGAGTACTTCTTTCCATTTGAAAATCAGCTCATGTGAAAATGTTTACTGATGAGATATCGAAGGATGAAAATTAATATAACTGGTAGATTGGATTCATACGTTCCATCCTTTTTCTGAGAAAAATTGTGTATGAAACATGTTAATTTCGCGTGAAACCAAGGGCTTCTGTATTATGCTTTGGCATGAACATTCCGAACTGGTTCATCTACTGTAATCCTGATTGGGACAATGGAACAGGTGAATAGGACAGGTATGCGAAAAATCTATTAATCGGGAATGGTCTTAATACGCTGAAATGAATTTCGTTCCATGGTCGAATCATCCGTACCGCCCTTTGACGTATCCATCCACCAATTAAACCAGCATGTTTCCGGATAAAATGGATAATACGCTGCTTTGACGGATAAAGCTTAGTCGACGGACTTACGCATTTATAGAAAGATTGCAGCTTTTTCCGCGGCAGATTGCAGCAGATTTGCAAAGACTGCATATAAAGAACGCTTGCCGTGCAGAAGAGATAGAAAACATTCATGTTCTCTTAATCAGTACGTAACCCAGTTTAAATGATGATATACGTTATTGACACATACGTGTACATAAACAAACATACATGATGAAATGCATTTTTTCATTGCTACCATGAACATTTTATTTTGTATAAAAACACTCTGTCTAATTGGTAAATAGAAATAAATTCAATATCTATTGTTAACAGATTTTTACTTCAGTTATTCACAATTTCTGTTATGAAAAATGGTATTAATATTTCTGACGCGTGAGTGTTGTTTATTTTGCATTCGCTTTAATTCATATCGAGTTTGCATTTAACTTGAAAAATTGCGTAATTCCGAAGCATAAATATCCCATACGTTTAAAGTAATCCCCTTGCATGTAATTTTAATTTCTCTTAAAACTTGCAGCGTTTGTCGCATGTAATTACCTAAACATTGTTCCCTAAGGGTTTTAATTTCCCTCGACGCAACCCCTCGCCCACCCTCTGACACCCATGTTTATTATCATACCGTTTTTCAAAATCACGGGCTAACCGAACTCGATTTTAATCACTTGTCAGGCTTCCGGTTAAAAATGAAAACGAAAAAGCGTCGGGGACAGATACGTCGGGACATGTAATCCCCTTAACAATTTCATCAGCGGGCGTCAACGGATGTAACTGACGTGCCTGGAACCGCGAATAATCGGCGGGGAAAGTCGTCCGCCGTTTTTCTCGAAGAGCGTCGTACCGGGCACGTCGCGTTATTGCGTTACCGCGGCTCCGCATACAAATTTTCGCGGGGAAACGACGTGATAATATAATCTTCCCCTTCTTTTACGTTTTTTCTTTTTTTTTCTACGCTTCGTACTTCCCGTGGACGCGGAACCGGTGACCGGGAGCGCGCGCCCCTTGAACATGTGTCGCGGCGTTGGCTAATTTTGCATATAAATTGCCTGCCGGCCGAGGAGAAATGGGAAACCGGTATTCACAAGGTGGGTACTCTTTTCATAGCGAGTACATATAAACGAGGACGTGGGAGGTGAGCAGGGAGAGAGAGTGAGAGAAAATAGCGTGAATACGATTAAAACGCTCGCTCGCCTTGGTCACTGAACAAATTTCCTGCTTCCGGCCGAAAGGGCGAAGGAAGTATATCACGTCGGCCTACTTAATTCCCTATGAATCGCGATGGAACGCCGTTACCCCACGGCCGGAATGCGTAATGGGGGAGATGCCGACGGTGCGGAAGCGAGAAACGCGGCGGGCCCGGTGACGAGTTGAAACGGGCGTAATCGTGGAAAATCCTCGATGCTGGAGGAGAGGCTCGAGCGGCGGGCAAATATGTATGTATGTAGGTTAAAGGAGACGTGGCTGGATCCTCGGCGAAATTCGAGCTGAGCCGGGTGATATGTAAAGCGTGTCGATTGAACGCGCGCTGCGAATGAAAACTAAAGTGAAACCGGCTACGAAGTTAAGGGTTTCATCAACGGTGTTTCCAGTTAGTTGTAATTAGGATGAATTCATACTGGATCTATGTATTTTGTTCAACGTATTCGGCTGGAGTTAATCCAATGATAGTTTGTTTAATGATTATCCGGATATTAGATGTTGAATCTTTGCACTTGAAATATGACTCACGGTCTCCACTTGTTTCATAAAATCAAATATACGTTATTGATTAAATTAATCTGCTTTCAATTTAAAAAAGAATTATTTGGGGAGAAATTCCTCGAGTACAAGGGTTAACACTATATCGACCGGTCGTTATTGAGGCTGCCATTCAACAAGTACCGGCTTAATTCTTAATTCTTTTTACTTATTCCTTTTGTTTAAAGGAATGTAATTTTAGTAAAATTTATACCTTATTTTTCAATTATTTGATACAATAAAGGGCCTTATGAGCTAACATACATAAAATATATTCAATGTAATAGTAGTTCAATTCAATTCTTTGCACTTGAAATATGACTCACGGTCTCCACTTGTTTCATAAAATCAAATATACGTTATTGATTAAATTAATCTGCTTTCAATTTAAAAAAGAATTATTTGGGGAGAAATTCCTCGAGTACAAGGGTTAACACTATATCGACCGGTCGTTATTGAGGCTGCCATTCAACAAGTACCGGCTTAATTCTTAATTCTTTTTACTTATTCCTTTTGTTCAAAGGAATGTAATTTTAGTAAAATTTATACCTTATTTTTCAATTATTTGATACAATAAAGGGCCTTATGAGCTAACATACATAAAATATATTCAATGTAATAGTAGTTCAATTCAATTCTTTGCACTTGAAATATGACTCACGGTCTCCACTTGTTTCATAAAATCAAATATACGTTATTGATTAAATTAATCTGCTTTCAATTTAAAAAAGAATTATTTGGGGAGAAATTCCTCGAGTGCAAAGGTTAACACTTTATCGATTGGTCGTTACTGAGGCTGCCATTCAACAAGTACCGGCTTAATTCTTAATTCTTTTTACTTATTCCTTTTGTTCAAAGGAATGTAATTTTAGTAAAATTTATATCTTATTTTTCAATTATTTTATACAATAAAGGGCCTTATGAGCTAACATACATAAAATATATTCAATGTAATAGTAGTTCAATTCTTTAATAATTTAATAATTCGATAGCCAAAAGCCGATTAATAGGCTAGCGGTTAATAAAGCGTTAAGAAGTTCCATTTTTATTTCTTATAAATTCAACCGGGCGGAGCGTCCATAAAGTCAGTTAAGAATTCGACCGAAGGAAGAACAAACAGGCCTGTCTGTAGTCTGTATACAGATTGCTTCGGCGTTCTCGTAAGGCCGCGGAGTTGGTTCTCCTTTGAAAAGAAGTCGGAAGGTAGCAAAGAGAGTAAAAAGTAGTAAGGGAGAGGGAGCGTGACCGAGCGCCACACTTCCCTCCTCGGAGGTAATTGTGCAGAACACAAGGGAAATCTCGTCGCCTGTAGGTACGTGCGAAACCGACGAGGACGGAAACACCGGTAGCAGCTGGCGTGTTCTGGATCGTTGCTCCATTCATAGTTTCCTGCTCGATTGAGCAGCGTCTCGGGGCCCGGCCAACGACTTTGATTCAAGCCTCGATACGACGTTCAATTTTGCCTCATTAATTCTGTGCTCGCGCACCTCTGGACCGATATCCGTGACGATAAATAACGGGCTCACGTGCTGCCTCCTTCGTTTTACCTGACGGAACGAATTTCAGCGACCTGATGTCGAATTCGTTAAGGAGCATACATCGATGATCACCTTTCGAGTTTACTGTTTGTCATATTAGGAAACAGATGCTCAGAGTCGTTCAAGCGTAATTAATTAGAAAGCATAAATGTATTGTCAATCGAAAGTATCATATATAAATGTATAATGATCTCGTTACTCTCGGACCTTTACTCGCACTTCATCCAGTTTTGGGTGCTCACTCTTGGGTGCCCCCCCTTATCATTCGTATGCTTCATTCGCGCCAATTACAAAGTCTTTAAGAGTACACACACACTGCGGAATATTTTAGAATTAGCATTTTGAGCAAAGCAAAAAATTAATCTGGAAAGATGAAATCAATTTTGTGACTCGCAGTATGTGCGTGATAATGTTCACGTCCGACGCACACAATCAGTGATATTAACGAGCCGGACGATAAGCATCCACTCCGGCATCGGTTTTTGGATGGTAATTATCACGGTGGTAGCCAGTTCCCCCGTTCTTGAACGAAGCGAACGAGCAGCCATTTGTCGAGTAGCCCCGCACGAGTGCCGTGTGTCTGGAGGCTTAGAATTCGAAGAGGGCCTCTCCGTAGAAGGCGAGAGTCTCGAGATAAAATCGAAGATCCCCCCTGGCTCGGTACGCTCGCGGCGCATGTCGCCGTTTCGGGGTGTCAGCGTGACTTGCAACCCATGGAACTCATGGATTTCGATCACCCTTCTCCTTGTATCGCTCTCGGGTGAAATATGAACACGCTGATGCAGACACTTTTTCGTGTTCACATAAAAATCATTTTCCACATTCACGTATTATTTATCCCTTGTTTTATAAAACAATTATTACTATATTAAATATTACTATATATACTATATTGCTATAAAATTCATAAAAATATGGAAGACATTTACTGAAAAGTTCTTCTATACAAAATTCGTTAAATTAATTCATATAAAACAATGATTACTATATTAAATATTACTATATATAGTATATTGCTATAAAATTTATAAAAATATGAAAGACGTTTACTGAAAAATTCTTCTATACAAAGTTCGTTAAATTAATTCATATAAAACAATTATTACTATATTAAATATTACTCTACATATATACTAAATATATTGCTATAAAATTCATGAAAATATGAAAGACATTTACTGAAAAATTCTTGTATACAAAATTCGTTAAATTAATTCATATAAAACAATTATTACTATATTAAATATTACTATATATACTAAATATATTGCTATAAAATTCATGAAAATATGAAAGACATTTACTGAAAAATTCTTGTATACAAAATTCGTTAAATTAATTCATATAAAACAATTATTACTATATTAAATATTACTATATATACTAAATATATTGCTATAAAATTCATGAAAATATGAAAGACATTTACTGAAAAATTCTTGTATACAAAATTCGTTAAATTAATTCATATAAAACAATTATTACTATATTAAATATTACTATATATACTAAATATATTGCTATAAAATTCATGAAAATATGAAAGACATTTACTGAAAAATTCTTCTATACAAAATTCGTTAAATTAATTCATATAAAACAATTATTACTATATTAAATATTACTATATATACTAAATATATTGCTATAAAATTCATGAAAATATGAAAGACATTTACTGAAAAATTCTTCTATACAAAATTCGTTAAATTAATTCATATAAAACAATGATTACCATATCAAATATTACTATATATACTATATTGCTATAAAATTCATAAAAATATGAAAGACATTTACTGAAAAATTCTTCTATACAAAATTCGTTAAATTAATTCATACAAAAATAAGTATACAACTCTTGAGATACTATCAAATTAACTATAGAATCTCGCGGTCCAAAGGTCCGAGTCTCATGTATCTAAAACCCTCAGCGAATATAGCATACCTTAGCATTCGCGTAGGACAAGAAACCGTTTGAACGTTTACCCGGAGCCTCGAAAGCTGGCTAGCAAGAAGATGAGCAAACGAGAGGGAGGTGTCCACGGAGGCAGGGTTGAGTAGGATCAGCAACGAAACCTGGCTTGTACGCGTCGGCCCGGCCGCAGGTCCGGCATGTATATGCATAAAAGATGCTAATCTGAAACGGTAGCTCGCATTGCCGCGAGTGGAGCAGGCTCTCTGTCGAGCGTTCTCCAACTGTTCACTTGGCAGCGCGCGTTTTCTGACTGCTCGGCACGCGGGGTAGATCCTGGAGCGAGATTGCGAGCCCATTCATGGGTCGGAGCGAGCTGCTGCTGCCGGTGTTCGCGGCAGCAGCAGCAGCGGCGTGTACGTGCAAGCGGTCCGCGCGTGTATTCACGTACGACGTTACTCTCCGCACTCGTTAGCGCCGCTAAATGGACGTCCTGATATATCGGGGCCGGGGCTCATTAGACGCCCCCGTGTAATCGGCCGCTCGATTTGCCCGGGAAAAACGTCTAATTGCCCCCGGTGTTGATTTTATAATTGCCCGGATCGGGAATATAATCGCGCCTTTTCCGCGGACGGGCCTGTAATCGGTAATTGACGAGGAGCCTCTTTAACGGCGATCGTTGACTCGTTACGCGTGGCTGTGGCTGTTGGTGCCTTCCAAGTTAGGTCGCCTTGGATTATGGGAATGCCGATGAACATTCTAAAAAGGAAAAAGATTTATCGAGAGAATTAATCGAGAGAATATTACGATAGGGTTTGTAAAAAATTAGTAAGATATGGAAGAGTCGAGTTTCATACGTTACGCGGGAATAATATATTTACATAATTTCTCCTCGGTTTTCCGAGATTAAAGAAACGTTCGCAGCGTGCCCGAGCAACGGCTTGACATTTGTTAAACGCGGTCGTTCGATTCCCATCTTCCAATTACGCAAATAGCCCGGCGAGCTCGAACGGGCAATCTTATTAAGACATCGTCACGAAACGCATTAACAATCTCTCTAATCTTTCTCTCGATCTTCGCGGAGCGATCCACGGAGAGGGCCGGAACGAGAAGGAGAGAAGAAAAACGCTGGAGAAAAGGGCCGGGGCCGTGAGCGGAACACCCGCGGAGCGGGTATCTAAATCACCCAGCGGGACCCGACGAACTTAGCCCGTCCAATTTACATCCAATGCATGAACATTGCACTCGGAGTAATTACCGTGGCCGGCCGGTCTAACGCGGCCGAAAGTAATTGGTTCTCGCTGGCCAGGATGCGATATCGAGTCGATGTTCGCGCGGCTGCATCGTTTTCTCCTTTCCGCCTCGGCCACGCTATACACAGTCTGTGTACACTACGCGTCTGTGCAGCGCATCAATAATTTAACACCTGCTCGATTATGCGATTCTTAGCGCGATCGTGGGTGGAGCCCCGTCGTCCGTTAGAAAATTCGCAACCCTTTATCTCGGACGTGGATCGGGTCGATAAAAAAGTTGATGAGCCGGAACGAGATTGCCGGGTACCCATCATTTAACGGTGGGCCTCGTTTCGAACACTGTTCCGTACGACCAATTTTTCTGGATAGAATTCGAATACCAGGTGAGGGTTAGGTTGGTGCATATGAAATGTCGGTCTTTCTTTACGCGTAAACGATTGCCTCCATGCTTTCGTTATGCTTTCGTTTTCGGCATAAGCTCGTTTATGGTCTTATTGCCCATTGCCAGGATCGCATTTCGACAAAGAAGATTTTGTCAAAAGCGTTTTCTTTTGTTATTTATTTTGAATTTTATACCGTTATGAACTCGACCTATATTCATGTAATTTTTTATACGAGTATAAACTTGCCCATGATGCTACAAAAGCTGTACGTAATATAATATAAACCAAGCGTTTGTGGAGAATAACGATTGAGAAGTGCAGCGTTGGTTTCAAAAATTTTGCTCTGCTGATTTCTCATTACAAAGTAAATCGCGCTGAAGACCCAAACTAAAAGCATTGGCGGAAATGAATCGAACTGTATCCACAGGGGAGCTTGCTGCTAAAATGGAAGTTGACCATACAACAATATCGCGACACCTATATAAAATAATTTATACATTCATTTAAAAATCTGAC
>SHCU01000649.1:48138-62312 GCA_004307685.1 Ceratina australensis | reverse complement strand
TAAAGTTTCGTTCGGCCTTGTTACTTCGTATTATTACTAAACCTGTAATTCATAAACATTCTATAATATTATAGATATATGAGAACAGATTGAATGCCCAATAAAAATATTCAGACTAGACAATGGAGAGAAAACAATGAATGGGATAGCTCCTTTTTTTCTGTCGGCTGCATGTGTGAGAGGGGTAGACAGAAATTGCTTTATCTAAAGCATTTTTCTCTATTTTTTAATAGGTCAATAAAAACGCTCGATCTATTTTCTTATATTTATATATAACCGTTTTTTAATTTTATGTGTAAGGATCCAGCAAATTGACTTCAGACAAAAAATTCTAATTGCCAGACAATCACGGTCGTGATTATAATATACTGCGATAACTGTGACGTCGGACGCTATTTCTTATTAGTGTTACCTCAAACTCATTTAAACTGACAGCATAAATATTTGATCCTTCACGAAAAATTTTCAAGGGAATCCTGGCACACTTATTTTCTCTCTGATATTGATACACAAAATACTAAATCACGTTTAACGTCGAAGTTAGGTAATTTAATGGAAGAAATCAATTTCACCATTTTCTACGCGTGAAAGTTTAATCGATTTGTTGATTTATAAAGGATACCTTCGATTCCCTACTGGAGAAGATTAAAAGCGCCGGATATACGTACAAATATAAATATTTGATGCCAATTTTTAGCAAATATTTGGCAGTATTATAACGTTCGATGAATCTCGATTAATATTTATGCATATCTGGCTATTCGGACATAACATTTATTTATTAAAGATCAATAAGCTGACGATCTTTTTCTGATAAACAACTTTCACAAATATTTCAGGTGATTATACATATTGATCTGATAAAATTGATGAAAATAAAAAAGAGGAAGTTTTCAACTATTTTTTCCCTCCCAGATGGATAGGCGGCTACGTATTTCTATGCTCTTTCAGAAAATTTAATCTAATTAATCATTATTCAATTCGTACGACATTTCCTACATACGATTATTAAATTGTAAGTGCATATAAAAATCAGTTTAGTAATGAACGTAGATTACTTTTTGAATGATAAGATAATATAGCAACACGCGGATCAGAGGGGATGGAAATGGTAGAAAACTGAACGCTGCGCCAGACTCGCTTAATTAATGTTACATTAGTTTCGCGCATGTTAAATTAGACCTGTTGAGACCGTGCTGTTTATCGCGTGGCAGTCGGTATCGAAAATTACGCTGCGCCTACCTATACGGAAATTCTATATGCGCGATTCGTCGACAATTAATTAAACTAATTAATTTTACGATATTATACAGGCCGGGCTCTTTTCGTATTTCGCGAACTCCAAAATCTGCAGGATAATTATTTCGTTTATTATTCCACTCAGCGTTTGTTTCCGGTATTAATGTTATTACCGGTGGAATTTCGTTTGACTAATGGAAGGTAGTAGCCGGCACGTCTTTTTTTATTTCACCTTTCGTCCCTCGGTAAAAGCGTCGGTGATAATAAATTTAAATGAATGCTGATGGCACGAAAACCTATTTGCGAGTTTGCATTATCAATTTATTAATTGTTTCGCTCGCTGTTCTTCTCCGTTTTATCGACCATTCCAATTTATTCGGTCGGTTTCTTGTTTCTACATCAAGGTACGCTTGAACCATTTTGTGCAATATTTAATTATTGTTTTTAAACAGGAGTATATGTATCTATAAAAGTTATTCACTTAAAAATGGCAGACTCACGTATTATGCAATCGCACCATTTATTAATATAATTGTACGTAGGAAAAATAAATGCAAAGCGTGAAAAATTGATAAGAATAATATTTGATATATGGCTTTGAGAAAAATGAATCGTTTCTATTGGAGGGCCTCGATGTCTCTCGGATCGGTCATGCCCATAATCCGAGCCTGCTGCTCACCATACCGTATTTCAAAGGAATCCCGATAACTGTGTTCAAGACGAGGAACCCGGTACACGCGTCCACGTGTGTGCAAGCTATCTTATCTCGCGCGCGAATTTTGCTGGCTCGGCTTCGATCTCACGAAACTGGGTCGTTCTCCGCCTCCTCCTCTCTTTTCGGCTTGCGGAACGCACCAGCGGAACAGGACAAAAACAGTCAGTTGAAAATTGCTGTTCTTCGCGTACTCGGGTTTCCGTCGACTCGAGTGGCATCGCTAACCCGGCGAATCAGTTTACTTGGTTTACATTCGAGAATTACGAGCGTTCCTTCTTGACGCGGTGCGCCGATGCAGCCGGATAAGACAGTTGCCCGAGACATCAACGGAATGTAAACAGTACCGTCCCTGCTCGTTTCCTTTTTTCTCTACCGTTGATTGCGTTTACGATCTTAAGAAAGTAGCAGCATTTTTATCGTACCTCTCCGTTCGTGCGTTTCGTATTTTTATTGTGAAACTATCAAAATGAAAACTGACTTTTGTTTTACATTATTTTTATATTACATCTCGCTTTATGATACGTTCGTTTGTTTCGCAAAGTATTTCATGATCATCCATTGGTTCGACTGTACACAACATTCGCAGTTTCGACTGCACAGCGATTTCATATAAAGGAACACGGAGTTTCATTTCATTCGCACCGAATATTCGAAGTCGAAGCTGCTCGGCTACCGGTAAACATTATTATCGCGAAGCGGACAAAGTTTTCGGGTCCGAGGCCCCTTAAAGCAGGAATAGCCGCGCGTACAAGCAGATATTTCGTAGACAGCGTTGCCCGAATCGAATTGTGAAAGGACGAGAGTTTCGAGCCGTATCGACGACTGCCTCTCACAGGAATCGGCGACGAAATCGTGAAAACGGTGAAAAAACTTCGCTAACTTTCCGGCAGCCTTGTTTGCCAGAAAAAAGTTTCTCCGATAAAATTCTGATAGTAAAAAGTGTAATAAAAAACGTATTTAAACAGTGCCATAAAAGTATATCACCATTCATAAGTCAATGGATGGTTCATAAAAAACATAGTATAACAGTATAAGTAGTAGTGGCTCGTATATCCGAACAGATTAATAACGGCCAGCAACGATTATTCTGAACGCACGGCTGAGTCTCCTATTATTATTCGTATTACGACAGGATACTCTCATCTTCAATTATACATACGTATAGTGAAGTTCATAAATATTCGGTCGGAGGAAATAACGAGGAACCAGTCGCGAGATAAGCGAGAAGTCGCATCGATGAAACGATCAATCGAGTAGTTTTTATCAGCTCGTCTCCGCGTTCCAAACTTCTTGATACTTTTCCCTCGGTGGAAGAGGAAAATTTATCACGTTCGTCGCGCGGCCGATTATCGTCGGTCGTGTTTGCCCCGTTTCGAATTCCGAAAACAGGCAAACAACCGGGAAATCCTGACTCGTCCAACTTTGATCTCGATATTAACTTTATTCGTCACGGAGTCGTGCCATGTTCTTCCCTCCCCACCGTCCCCGCCCATTCTATATCGTAAAAACGTTTCGCTTGAGAAAATATTTGCTCAAGTTTTTCGACCACCGCCGGGCAAAAAGTCGCTCTCCTTCCCGATGGAACGTGCTGTACGTGGCGAGGCTCTCCATGAAATTTACACTCGCCCGGGCTCCGTACCGAGGGGCCCGTTCCACTTTTCCACCTGCGCGAGGGTCTCGCGTCAAATACTGGATCCATCCCCCTATCGGGGAATGAAAATTCGATTCGAAGCGAGCCGTTCAATAAACGTCTCAGCTTCGTCTTCTGTCCCATCAGCGTATCACACACTCTATTTAGCCCGGGTTATCGATTATCAGGGAATTCGCTTCCCCGACCGGACACCGTTTCCAATAATCGACGTAAGCCCAGCCATGTACGATTCTCCGAACTGCAGTCGAAGGAACCGAAGGACAGGCCAACAAATCTCTTTGTACGAATGGCCAGACGTGCGATCCCACGTCGTTTCATGTTACAAACTTTTTCTCGTCGACAGTTCTTCGGTCGGTTGGAGAAATAGCGACGTACTTCATTTTTTTAAATACATTCACCACGGGTGAAATTATTTGAGCTATTTATACATAATAAGAAAACGAGTAGGAGTAGGTTTTTACGGAAGACAGCCGTGGTCCAACACTTTTTCTGGGTCACGTTGATCTCATTATGGGCATAGATGTACCAAGTAAATACCGAGTTGCTTTGTATCGCGTTCGAAAGCAATCGGAACGCAGCGACGCACAAAAGAAAATATTTCCGCGATCCGTAAAGAATCCGGGCGTTCGAGTGTTTAAAAAGCGACACGATATTACTCGGGAAACAAAAGTCGCGCGTCGAGCGGATGATTCTAAAAATGAACTTCCACCGGTCGGGAAATATTCCAGAACACCCGGATGCCAGTCCTAAACTCTACCATGAGGGTAGACTCGGTAACGTCTACCGCGAAAGTTAACGCTCGCCATTTGCCGCTAAAAGCTCGACCATCATTCTCCTCGCGAGTTCCCGTTACTTCGCTACTACCATCGCGTTGTCGACTCTCTCTCTCTCTCTCTCTCGCCCCCCGCCGTTCGCGTCTCTCCACGCGTTTCCCTTATGCCTTTTCCTTTTTGTTCGTCGAGGGGTGAATACTGTACACTTTGCCCTGAGAGGAACCATGACCCTAAGTTTATCGCGAAACCTGTCAGTTCTCCGTTGTAACGCCGAACAGGTAGGTAACTACTCTCGCCTTTGTAAGCTCCGTGCAACGTGCGGTTAAAATTCATCCTCCGATGGCGTTACAGATTTTTCACGTGTCTCTTCGTTCGTTTATTTCATAGTAAATGCAACTGATGTATTCGACGTTTAAGTTATCATGGTATGTTAAAATAATTCATATATGTACCTTAATTGATAATAGATAATTCAATGTACTTTTTGATTAATAACTGTACATACAGTTCTCACGATGTGTATTAAAATATGCAACGCGGCAAACGAGCATTCTCAAGTAAAATTCTGAATAGGACGCGGTAAACTGGACGACGCGAAGGGCGCGAACACGAATGCTCACGCGCCTGGAAAATGAATACTTCCGGGGCAACAGAAACAGAAAGGCTATTCAAGTTGAATTGCGAAGGTTGGTCCGCCGGGAGTGAGTAGCTACGCGGAATGACAGTTTGCGTTGTCCTTTAGGAACGGGTTTCTAACAAAGGTGTACGTACATGCGACGTCTTGGCACACGGGAGGGGAAAAATCACGGGGATTTCAAGCATTCTGCAGGACGTCTCTCTGATTAGGTATGCACCCACGTAACTGCCCTTTGGGGATTTTGCGACAGGAACGAGCGTCGTCTCTGCGTACGTGTTCGACGCACGGTCGGGGCTCAAAGGCCCGTCGCTTTAAAACTGGGGAGAGGCTGTCTGCCCGCAACAATATATCCATTTCCGTTTCGCTTGCTTCTGATTGAACTTTCGCGCATGCAATGTCTGATTTTTTATTCCCTCTATGCAAACCACTGTTCGCCGATTGGAAAAGGCAATGTTTCTCCAGGCTTACCGAAATTGAAAATGAATTTTTTCGACCCCATAAAACTTAGGTTAAAAAAAAAATTCTGAATAACTTATAATCAGTACATTCCATCGAATAAGAATAAATGGACTTATACTACTATTACAATCGTTTGTATGGAAGTTGCTTGCCTGCGGACGACGAGTTTTTCAAGAAACTCCTGCATTCTTCGCTAAAGATCACGTGTCGAGCTCGTCCGAAATCGGGGTTAGATTCAATCTCGTGATTCGATAAAGTTAGAACGAGTAAATTTCAATTTCTTGAAATATATCCGTAGTACGTATAGAGAAAAGTGTGTCCCTTTCTTTCTTTTTACCTTCTTGACGCTTCGGATCTTAGGGGAAGTATTGGAAACGTATAGGGTGTCCGGTGGACAACCTTCGTGATAAAAAAAAATCGCTGTACCAGAGGTATTTCAAAAACTGTCTGGGCATCGCAAAAAAAGACAAAATAGTGAGAGAACCAAATACATTTTATCTAAAAAATTGACAAGAATTGATAAATTTTCGTGAAATTAGAAAAAATATAAAAATTTCATTCTAGGATACATATTCATAAAGCTTGCCATATTACAATTTTGTTGTTAGGGTCACGTGAAACGCTAGGAACAGCGTATCCAATGCTTCGAATTGGGTTCTTTTTATCGTCGATCGCGCATTTTACTTTTTTGAAGCCGTAAATTTCATATCAATACTCTGTATCTTTATGCAACTATATTTTCTTATCCGTAAAGATAACAGCTGTAACGTTCAAAACTCGGTGCGCGTAAAAGAAAATACCTTCCCCTACCAACTACGCGCATCTCTCAATTTAACCTGTCGTTCCAAACAGGCCAATTTAGTTTTCCCTCACCGAGACGTCTACGTTACTTGATAGAGGGTCAAAAGACTCTGTTCCCAACTTTCGCTCAATGTTCATGGGACGAGGGTACCCGTGACCCGCGCGACTCCAACGGAGACCTAACGGGTTTTGCGATAAACTTGGGGTCATGGCCCTCTCAGGGTAAAGTGTAAAATGGTACAGAGTAAAAAGAGCCTGTGAGAGGAAAACTTCTGGAAGTATATTTATAATTATGTTCATACAATATTTATAAATCTATATTGTCATTGGAATTATGAATAATAACGTTGAAACGTGTTTAAAACGTAGGGAAGCACAAAGTTGAATGCAAATTGAGATGCGAGTTGGGGATTGAAACGTTTACGTTACAGCGTGTACAATTTGATCGTAGATTACGTTGTCGGTGAAACGAAGCAAATTGTACGTTTCTTATCCGTTGGAAATCATTTGCAATTTCACTGTCGAGCCTTCGCTTCAGCGTTAGAATAGTACATGTTTATAGCGGGTAAGTCTGTTGAAACCGGGCCGAGGAGACGGGGTAAGGGGAGCGCGTGGCTGCGGGCGAAGAAGAATGCCTAACGACTAGAAGATGAGCACGTCCGCCGATAAGACAAGCCTTTACAAACTCGGCCGGCTAAAAGACGGCTGTCAACAAAGCTTCTCAGCGTGAGAAGAGAAGAAAGAACGGTTTAACGCGCGGTACACCCAGCTTCTTCTTATCAGTCATTCCTGATTTTCGGTATGCTCCATTGGACCGGCAACCGTTCCCCAACCCTTTTTCTCACCGTTTACTCACGGAGAAAGTTTCGCCGAAGGAGATCGCCCCCCACTTTCTTACCCGGTCGGATGTTTAACGAAAACAAAGTTTGCCAACATTCCTGACGGTGCCTGAAATAAACGAAGCTTATGACTGGAAGTGAGCAGCCCCGTGTCTAATAAATGAACTTCCTTAACCGCGGCGCGTAACAAATATTAAATTTGTCCGAGCACCTACGTTTAATTAAACGAATCAAATTTGCATACGTGCACGCGTGTCGTGTTAATTAAACTAAGTTTACGAGTTACTACAGTTTTTGGTTACTCTTCTTCTGCACGGTGTAGTTGTATATTTAGTCGGTGTATCGTACGCACCGTTTTATCGTCCAATTCAGTGAACGTCATTTAAGGGCAAAATTACGGGCATTCGGGTTAGCGATCTGACTTGAAAATTTTTTACAGAAATAGCGAGAATTTATTCAAGGTTCTAATATGTAATGATTATTTAATTGTATGATTTACCTAATAAGATAATTCGGATTACAAACACGTTATTCACGGTCATGCGTCACGTAAAAATTCCCTCTCGTATAACTTTGATATTTTTACTCCGTACCCCCTAATTTATGTGAGAGGTAAGAGCGATAAAAACGGTACGTAAATCGCAAGAAAGCAACGCGGCGCGTAGCCTCGAAGGGAAAAGTGTTCGCCGTTTCGTAAACGAGATATTCAAAGCGGCATCATTTGTTTGCGTGAAAAAACTGTAAGACTCCGCCGTGAACGACAACGGCTCGACGAGGGGAAACGTCAACCGTCGACGGTCGAAAACTCCTCCTCGAGACGCGTATATCTCCGCCATTAGGTATGCACCCACGTCAACGTCGTTCGAGGCTCTTATCTTCGCCAGGAATATTTCTACGCGTGTCATCGCGGCTTAACGATCGTTTGTACTATTTCTACCACTGCCAGCATCCTGTTCGAGATAATAAGATATTTGCAAAACGTTGTCAAACGCGAGTTAAAGAGAAATAAATATCGAGACACGTTATATTTATATTTGAGTGTCTCTTAACCTCTTAGGCACGACGCGATGCGCCACCATTGTAACTTTCGCGGACGTCATTATAGTGGCTTAAAGTTCGTGTATAAATGAATTATTATTTGAAGAAAAATTATTGTTGGGTTTCATGGGGTATTTAGGAATGATTACTCAGTTTTAAGTGATATGTTGAATGATCAATTTTATTTGAAGACGCGGAAGGAAGACCTTTCTTCTCGACGTTACGGACGAGACTAAACTAAAATGTATCCGACAATCCTTAACTCGAGGCGTTACAAAGGAACGCAACTGTCTGGGCCTACAAAGTATTTATCGCGCCCCGGATGTTAATATTACAAGATAGGATCAGAGGCCCATCGGCTAAACATGAACAAGAGATAAAACCTCGCTTATAACACCGATAAATATGCCCTAGTCAGCAGATTTATTTTTGCTTATTTTATTCTTCATAAAATTCAACAATTATAATTTAAAAATCTTCATTCCAATGTATTCGCGTAGAGAACAGCATTGTCTGATAGACATTTACGCGATTCGCGTTAAACTCTGCCGTAAAAAAAGCAGCCCCGCGCAAAATTCTGCCGTGTGTAAGGGGTTAATACGAAAAATATTTGTGTTCTAAGTTGTGAAATTGCGTGACAGAAAATTATATCGAATACATAGGTACAAGAAGTGATTTGAATTCGATGGACGACAGGATGATTTACGTTTTTCACTATAATTACAATCCTTGAAATAAATTAAAATTTATCGGCTAACTGACAGTTCGCGTCAAAGGAGTGATGGACTTATTGAAAATTTCAGTTGATACAATCTCATTTATTATTAGCGTTCAGTTCGCGAGAATTTAACAGAATTATCCGAAATTTAATTTCAAGTCCATCTACTATATTTGTATCTGGTATAATTGCATTGAGAAATCTTATTCCAATAGCAGCAGTTCTGGGAATTTTAATTAATTCCTGGTAACTATCTTTATCTGTAATTATTCGATATGGCAGCATAAAATTTTACTAATATAAATTAATGAACACGTTACTGATTATTCGCTAAGCCGAGATGAAATATAACCGAGCTCAGGCGAGCAAGTCTCAAAGTTCGGATGGAATCAGGAATTAAAGAAATAACGGGTAGAGCGAAGAATAAGGGAACAAAGTAAGAATCGAATATATTCTGACAGTTCCCGGAAGCGAGCAAAAGTTTCGAAGACAATGATCGCTCTCTGTCTCCGGAAGTTCGCGGGAAGATCGTAATTGGAACTAAGCGCGGCTCCCCTTGGGCAAGAGTTCGATTAATCGCGCAAAAACCGGAATGTTTTACAGCACGGCTCGCGCGTGACCTCTTTTTTGCACGATAGAACCGAACATCCGGAAGATGTACTTCTTTCCTGTTTTCTATTTAGTCACCTCTCCACGGATAATTACCGGACGGTCGAGCGAAATCTCAAATTAGATTAAACGCCACGTTGTCTTGATACTTGCAAAAAGTTTGAATTTTATACTTTTTTCCGAGTAGTTACTTTTTATCAGACTATTATAGACTATGTTAATTATCAATTATCATTAAGGTAGATTTACCATGATTTAGCAGTATCATTAAAGATTCGTAATAATTATTTGATATGCTCATAAAACAATCGTTTTACACGTTTACTATCATTTGTTGAATGTAGGCCTTAAAAACTACGTTTCCGTTTGCTTAATACTTGTACCGCAATTTGCGTACGTTGACTAGCAAGCGTGGAGTTTGGGGAGTAAACTTCGATGGATCCGTTGAGTAACGTAACGAATATTAGCGTAGTTTGCGAAGACACGACGCGGTGCGACGCCGCGTAAGTGGTGCATTAATGAGAGAAACAAACCGTATTGTTCGCGGCACAGATGTCAATTAAATTGCTAATTAGCCGAAACGCGGAGACTCCACGTTTCGTTAATTCCGTCAACGAATTAATTTATCGTTTCACTGTTTAAGACACGAATTAATTTAAGACGGCACTTTGGCGTCTTAAACGCATTCGCCATGCATCGCTGATAACTGTTCTTACAATTAGCTCCGCGATTCTGCATTCGCAACTTGGAAACCATATATGTATAGTGCGGGTATTAATTCTAATGACAAAAGAACACATTTTCATCTACGTATCTACATACATACGAGTCGAATACGTGCGCATACTTTCAGCCCGATCGGCGACCCTCAAATTTTCGCCCAATTTCGAACAAAATCTAAAGGGGTACCCCTTTAGATTTTTTGGATTTTCGAAAAGTCGTTGTATCTCGGGATCCAATGTAGCTAGAAGGCTAGAATCATGGGTACATTTACTACTATATAAGTCGAATATGTGAGCATAATTTCTTCCCGATCTGCACACTTTTAAGGTTCTCAGAAAATTTCGGTTATCTCGCAATCTAAGGAATTGAGAGTGCTGTAATCCTGCGTGAATGTGTTTCTATAAGAGGGGAACATGTACGCATACTTTCAGCCCGATCGGCGACCTCGAAATTTTCGCCCGATTTTGAAAAAATCGACAGGGGTACCCCATTAGATTTTTTCGATTTTCGAAAAATCGTTGTATCTCGGGAACAAAGGGAGCTAGAAGGCTGGAATCATGGGTAGATTTACTACTATTTCAGCCGAATATGTGAGCATAATTTCAATCCAATCTGCACGCTTTTAACGTTTTTAGAAAATTTCCGTTATCTCGAAATCTAATGGATGGAGAGTGCTGTAATCCTGCGTGAATGTGTTTCTATAAGACAACATGTGTGCATACTCTCAGCCTGATCAGCGACCCCGAAATTTTTTCCCAATTTTGAAAAAATCTAAACCTTTCAAAATTTCGCAAACATTGATTCGGATTTCTTCAGAACGGGTTGAAAATANCTTTCAAAATTTCGCAAACATTGATTCGGATTTCTTCAGATCGGGTTGAAAATATGTTCACATGTTCTCGTCATATGGCCAATGTACATAATGTATACCCAAGTTATCAGAATTTTCTATGCATTAGATTCCGAGAAAATGTATTTTGAACAAAAATTTGGTCAAAATTAAAAGTCTGCAGATCAGTTTGAAAATGGAACGATTATGGCTCTGGTATGTATTAGAAGTTACATTAAATCGATCTTCGCCAAGTATTTGATTCGTGACGGGTGAACTTCTCGTTTCGTTCTGGTAAGACGCGACACTGAGGAGAATCAGGGGATCTAAAATTTTTCTGCTTCGTAGACAACCGTCTCAGATTTCTGTAAAATCCTTTCTATGTCTCGTTTTAACATAACCTGCAGGAAGAACATGGAACGCGTCTGAAAACCTTCTCCTATGATTTCCCGCTCAGTTCGAGAGATCTCTTGGAACAACGTTGGGGATCATATTTTTCAAACTCTCTGGAAACGATCACCGACAGCCAGAATCGATATTTCATCGAGATTTTCATTCCCATAAATATCAACTGTTTTAATAATATTCAATCAATATGAACAGATGGTTCAAGGATAACAAACTGACTTTTTTAAATTATTGAAAATGTCAGCCCGCATTTTTGAAATACGTATTTCATTCCAATCTTATTGTATACTTCGCGCAATTCCGGATTTCATGGATTTGTAGAAAATGCGCAGAAAATAGGAAGAATACACGTAGTACTTAAGAGCATGCGATATACTCATATGCGAAGAATAGTAGGAATCGTAATTTTCAAATTGATATCACACGAATGTTACGTTGTATAAAAATCCGGTTCACGATGGCAGCGACGCGCGACAATGTATAGGCAAATCGATGAGCGATACATGTACATAATGATATCGTACAATTTCGAATATAACAGAGGGAGACAATGGTTAAGATAAAAATGATTAAAATGATGGTTACGTCGACAGCTCCAGCGCAAATTAATTTCCATCGGTAAAACGTGGGGGCGTTAAGGGCCACGGGGGGAAGGGTAGTGAAAATGAAAAAGCTGAACAGATTGATAGCCGAGATATTAATTGAAATTCATCAGCTATGGAGCGGAATATCCGACAAAATGCTTGCTTCACGGGTAGATGAGTTTTGTACGCTATCACGTGTGTTAGCGCCCGTATTTCGTTGAAAAACAATCGCGTTGATATACATTTTTCATCGTGATATAACAACTTTGAGATCCATCGAGATGAATTAAATTTCGAACCTATCGTTATCTTTGACTTCATTAGTCTTCGAAGCAAAGCTAATTATTCTTCGTAATTGTTTGTGCGTTTGAATAATTACGTGTATATTAAAAAATTAAAAAAGTCTAATTGGAAAAACGTGTAAATTCGTACGTGAAAAGATCAATATAAACATTTCTGCATTTAGTACAATCACCAAAGTTACATCAATATTTTTATTGACTCAATCTACGCACAAATGCGATGTCGTCCTTGATAACGCGTCTAGCGTAGAGAAATCTACCTAATTTGTACAAATTTATGAAGATATCAGTACGTATCAATCTATAATATACAGTAAAGCTGATTCAAAAGCAAACAGAATACGGGAGGCAAAATGTTGTAACATCGTAAGCATTTCACGCGGTGTGAATTTGATAACTGTCGAGCCGTTACCTCGCGCCGTCTCTCATCCCGCCCGTTTAAAATCGCTTTAATTCCCCGGAGAATTTAATTATAATTTTAGTGGCGTTTCAACCGTCGCCGCTGGTAACAAGCCAGAATTCGTGGTGCCGGAATTTTCCGACGTTCGGATCGGAAGGAAACGCGGGGATTTACAACGAATGATTTATGACAAGTAGTATCCTCGCGCGCACGAGCGCACAATGTTCCAACAGCCTCGAAATGTGGCCTCGTGTATCTACCCTGAAAGCCAGATGAAAGTAATGGCGTGCCCGTTTTGAATAGTTATCTCGTACACGCATTCTATTACTATACGTACGTACGCACATATGAAGTCATTATAATTTCTACGTGAACTATACAACGAGCATCGCTGCTGCATATTTCTCGAATTTATCAATAGCTCGATGTTACAATTTCTTTAATGTTTATTTGAAAATCAAATATGAAACTGTTCTTAAAATTGGATCGCATAAAGCTTTCTAAAAAATTTTGTCATAAAAAATTCCTATAATGAGCGAATACGTGTAACCTCTATAAGTGATTTATGTTTCCCTCAGAGTGAGAGAAGAATTTTTCGAAAACTAGTCGCGACGATGTTACAGTAATTGCACGTTGGAGAAAATCCAAACTGATTTATTTTTTTTCGATGAAGTTTGACAACGATAAAATCGTGACATCATCGGATTCTCCTATGAATCACAGGAACGTCTAAAAAAATGAAGAGATAAACGAAGTCCATTAATTCTATGCTCGTTGGAATTTTAGTAATACGCCCTGTTGAAGTTTCACCGAACGGACTCGTAAAGCTTTGACGTCACTTGCACGGTTTACGTCCTTTGTACGAGTTTGTTTCACGTCGCGTGTTTCGTTCGTCGAGAAAGCTATATGATCGGAACAAGCTGTAAAAAAAAAAAAATAAAAAGTAAATCGTACATCGCGCGGTAGAAAAATACGCATCGCGTTGCTCGTAATTCCAGGATGAGTCTTCATCCTTCATGGCTTGGGTAAAGTGCGATGGATTGATAAAGAATGTTTCGAGTAACGTATCGCAAAACAATTTGTCAAAAAGAAAATGCAACAAACGGACGATTCTGTTTCTTTGATCGGATTCCAGATCTCATACAATATTCTCATATAATATTTGTGGTGTCAGTTTAAAAAATTTGTTTTGAGTAGGAATTTCATGTACAATGTTCTTTACGTTTCGCGTGTCGTGCAGCGTTTGAAATCAAATCTTTGATCTACATACGATTTTTAACATTTTGTACATCGTGGATTCCATTGACCATTAGGTTTACTCAATGGCACGGAGACTAGTAACGAGGGCCAGTTGGTGCCGGCGGTAACATGGCTCTAGAAACCACTTGTTCCCAAAATGAACCCGGCACCAAGTGCTCCCAAGAGATCCTGACTTCTAGTTGATTATGA
>SHCU01000649.1:36241-47765 GCA_004307685.1 Ceratina australensis | reverse complement strand
GATGAAGCTTGACAACGATAAAATCGTGACATCATCGGATTCTCCTATGAATCACAGGAACGTCTAAAAAAATGAAGAGATAAACGAAGTCCATTAATTCTATGCTCGTTGGAATTTTAGTAATACGCCCTGTTGAAGTTTCACCGAACGGACTCGTAAAGCTTTGACGTCACTTGCACGGTTTACGTCCTTTGTACGAGTTTGTTTCACGTCGCGTGTTTCGTTCGTCGAGAAAGCTATATGATCGGAACAAGCTGTAAAAAAAAAAAAAAAAATAAAAAGTAAATCGTACATCGCGCGGTAGAAAAATACGCATCGCGTTGCTCGTAATTCCAGGATGAGTCTTCATCCTTCATGGCTTGGGTAAAGTGCGATGGATTGATAAAGAATGTTTCGAGTAACGTATCGCAAAACAATTTGTCAAAAAGAAAATGCAACAAACGGACGATTCTGTTTCTTTGATCGGATTCCAGATCTCATACAATATTCTCATATAATATTTGTGGTGTCAGTTTAAAAAATTTGTTTTGAGTAGGAATTTCATGTACAATGTTCTTTACGTTTCGCGTGTCGTGCAGCGTTTGAAATCAAATCTTTGATCTACATACGATTTTTAACATTTTGTACATCGTGGATTCCATTGACCATTAGGTTTACTCAATGGCACGGAGACTAGTAACGAGGGCCAGTTGGTGCCGGCGGTAACTTGGCTCTAGAAACCACTTGTTCCCAAAATGAACCCGGCACCAAGTGCTCCCAAGAGATCCTGACTTCTAGTTGATTATGATTCGAACGGCCCGTTTTAGCTAAGAGACATCAGCATTTCACTAATAGTAACATCATTTACGTACATCTCAATTATTCATTTATCTCAAAACTCCCCTAGTCACGCTCATAATGTACCATGGAATAGTTCCGTTGAGAATTTTTTCAGTATAACAAATATCTTCTATCACGCGCATAAATTTCTAAATTAAACTCAAAGCATTTCGTTTAATGTGGTATAATAGATATTCGAAATATTATTCAGACTTTGCACTTTCTCATTTTGAATCATCTTAAAAGTTTGTTAATGATATTTATATCGTAATACAAGGTACGTCGTTCGCGAAAGGAGCTATTTTCTACTATGACAAATTCCTTTTACCGTGCGCCGAGATGCATGAATTGCTAAACTAAAGTCGTTCGCGTCTAACGCGAACATACTGGCCCTATGGTTTACAGCGCAACAGGGAACGCGTTACAAATACGTTCCCCTTCCGGCTCTTTACCAGGAAATAGAACGGCGAATATTATTACGGCGTCTTTCATCGTTGCCAGTGTCAAGCGAGCAGGGAAAAGTGGAACGAGTCGGATAAACCCGCGCAACCTACATATTTCAGTAGCACGTGTTTCTTTGCCCCGCGCGTAATGTCAGTGAGTGCCGGCTGGCCCCATTTACCAACATAGATACCCCAGCTACAGTGCCACCTTTTGTGCGGACTGATTTCACCTAGTGTCAATCACTATTTCTCCAAGTCTTCGCTTCAGGTTAATGATCAAGGTTCCTAATTATTCTGATAAAATAAAGTACTCATTCGCACCTGTAGCACGATTCATAACTCATACTTTTTATAAATATATTTTACTGTATACTTAAATGGCAATGCAACAATGTTCAGTCTTCAATGTTCAATGTTCTGCGACTCGGTTGTATTAACCTAGTCTACTCACAGTCATTCTGTTTTTCTTCACCCACGAAGGAAGTTTATCGCGTCGTATATTCTGACCCTGGAATTTGGCCGAGATTTTTAGCATAGGAACGAGTTCTTTCTCCGTTGACTAATTTTGTAAAAGCTCGTTCCATGGGAGCGTTATTTACACTTCCCTGCAAAATTCTGATCCCTATTACTAAGTTTTCAACCTTTAGTCGGCAACTATCCATTCACGCCGATTATTTCGCTGAAATCTCACGACGGATTTTGCAATTTTAAACCTGATAAAGTTTTATTATAATTCCGGTATCGTTTGAAGTAGCCGGAATTTCACGGGCGTATTAATCAAAATGAATTCCGCCGGGAGAGGTTGAAGGATTCTGAAGTTTCCAGGATGATCTTGTATTATATTCCAGCGCTTTCGCGGAGCTGATATAAGAAAGGGAAAGAGAGCTCTGCTGCTGCGACGTTGAGGGCGCGTGTCTCGCGTAGTACGTGTACCGTTTTATCTTTTTGCCGCTGAACATAGATAATCGCGCCTTATATTACACGGAGAAGGTCGCGTAAAGGCAGCCTTAAAGCGTTCTATCATCGTTGGACTCGGGAGGACACTATTACTGCGAGCAACTTCGAAAATCCTGTTCTATCACGCTCTCCCCGTCGGCCTTTAACCCCTACACCCACCGTCGCTTCAATTGGACCATCGTTGCTAAGAAGCTCACGGTGAGAAATTGTCTAGCTAAGTTCTGCTTGTCTCGATGAACCGTGTCTCACCTCGAATCACGACTCTCTCTTGTAACTAGGGATTTAAATGGGAAATCGTGTACGTACGTACGTCTATGTATGTATGTATACCGAATTGTTTCCTAGGTGAACAGTAATCTCCGTGTAGCCGTTTGAAGGTACATATGTATTCGTGTAACACGTAACGATGAAAATTATATATATATATATATGTTGCATTTTTCGTTGGTACGCGCGCAACAACAGAAACGAGGTATAGCGAAACGCAAGTTTTGCGGAATAATTTATCGTCGTACGTAGGAAGCATTAGCGCAAGGTTTCAACGCCGTCGCGTATTTTCGATCAAGGCTTATACAATTTCATTCCGTCAATAATTCTCGGTAATTAGTCTCGCTTGCAGGATAAGCGCTTATACATAACTCGCGATGTCTGTAATCAAATATTCTCCGGGACGTGGAGCGTACGTAAATTATCGGGTTCGTTATCGCAATAAGGCCAGTGCGTCTCGATAAAATCGTCGCTCACAGAATTCCCTGTTAATCTCTTAACGCGTATTTCCTTCCCGTTTACCTGAAAGTGTACAATTTCGATTTATCTAAAATTCTACAATGCCTGTAAGAACTTATTCCCTTGTCTTTTAATAGTAGTAATAGATGAACGCAAAATGTGTTTCAAAATTGGTATTCATGGGTTAAATTAACATTTTCGTACTTATAATATAAAGTTGCGTTCAGTCATTCAATTTTTGATACTTTTAACTATATACAAAAATATATTGAATCATTTAAAAATATAGCATAAAGAATTTATAAGTTAAAGGAGGCTTGACTTCTTACGTCATTGCAACATGTTAAAAGAGACATTTTTGAAGATGCAAAATGCAACGTCAAATTTGAAGATTGACCTAGTTTTTTTTTTAAATAGTCACATCAGACGCGGTACGAGTGTCAAGAGTTCAAAAGTAAATCTACCGTCGTAAACTTCGTAGACGTTCCCATGACATTTTTATCCTAGTCTCCGAGTAACGCTCGTTCGTGTGAAAAAAACGCGTTCGAATCCGAAGGAAAGTTTGCGCCATTCATGTTAAAAACGCGATAGCTGTTCGTGAATATTTCCGCCCGGTATTATCGATTTTCGAGTAGCGTTGAATATTTGAAACCTGTACAGCGGGATTTCGTAGAATAATAACTTGGTCCGGACGAAAATTGAGCGAACGCCGAGGTAGGAGTTTCATTTGACGGAAAAGTGCCACGAATTTTCCCGCAGTTCACGGCTTTATCTATGATTAACGGCTCTTCGCGAACACTCGATATTTCCACTTTGATTTATCATCCGTTTCCGAAACTATTGGCTAATTAATTTGTTCCTCAAATATTAATCAACGTAATGACATTAATCATTTCAACATGGCAGCCCGCTTCAAATAATAATAATGCTGTGCTCGATTATAAGAATACATTTTACATTTATAATCACAGAATTACTTTTCATTCTATTGTAATAACTACTATGCACAATTCGATGGACACGAAGTTACGATAAAATTACAATAGATAGAAATATGAAGTGGTATTCGTATTGGACAATCATACGTTTATTTGATTTGTTCTCCGTTAATAAATGCCAGTGTGATAAAGTTCACTGCTAAGGGAAGAATACAAAACCAGTTATGGAAACAAGGATTGCATTCTCGCGTGAAAGTAATTTCAAGCCAGACGATTCTTTCGTCCCAACTATACTTTTTATTAGCATGTGTAGAAGTATGCACTCATTTTCGTGAAAACTCACCGGGGAATTAGCTGGAAGAGAAAACCGCATGAGATTAATCTACGAGGTGTGGCTGTGCTTACTGCAAACCTTCTTCCTTGCAAATTCCAACAACTTCTTTCGTAAACATGAAATATTCTCTCTTGTATTCATTATCCAGATTCAAAGTATTATTAGTCTTCTACTAAATACTGAACATTTTATATTTTAGTATTCTTATGTTTCCCGATATTTTGATAAATTCATCGTATTTACTATGCTGTATTTATCACATCAATATTTATATAAATTCCTATCTTTCATGTTCCTTATTTCTCTCATATTCATTTTCCATTTATTACCTTTTAGTAGACTTTTAAATTCAATGATGTTCCTTGCACCAAAGAGAATGGCTAATCAGCATCGGTTACACAATTATTATTGCATTCTTAAAGAAAAGTATTTTCCAACTTCCACGGAACATGATCAATTATTAATAAAATTAATGAAGAAAGCGCACCGGCTAATTATCAGGACGCGTAGGATCTTTTCACAGGACGTTACCGAATAATGTTTCAAAGAAGAGCGATTATTTTGCAATTAGGTAATGGACGCCGGCTGATCTTTGCTTCTTGGAAAATATGCGATATAACTGCTGCCTTGCTCTTCGTACATTGTTAACAAACTACATGCTTCAATAATAAATTGTTATAAGTCTCGTTGTNATATAACTGCTGCCTTGCTCTTCGTACATTGTTAACAAACTACATGCTTCAATAATAAATTGTTACAAGTCTCGTCGTTGCATGAAAAATTAAATAATAATTTTCATGTGCCATTGAAAATTTCATGATCTTCGAATGCCTGTAATTTTTCAAAAGTTATTATATCTGACTTGTTTTAAGTAACGATCGTCACACAACTCACTGATAAATATCTGATACATCGGTCCATTAAATCGTACGTTCATCGACTGCAATAGTTTTACACAACTCGTTAATAAAAAAATCTGATACGTGTATTCATCAATTGGTTATAAAAAAGAAATAAAAAAAAAATTGGCCCATGGATTTTTCACCTCCGTTTCTAACGAGGACATGAAAAAGATATAGATACACAGTCGACTGACCATTGTTCATTGTTTGTAATCGAACCGTTTCCGAAACTCGAAACGATTGAAAAACAATTGTTTCCGTTAACGTGTCGAACCAAAAACACGGCGCGGTTAACGAACAATACATTCTGAGCTTTCCATGTTCTCAATTTTTCCATGCTCATTTTTAGATAACACATTCCTATATAACGAAAAATACTATATTCACTTCCTCTTATTACACGGTAAATTGAGATAGTAAATTCCACACAATTTATCCATATAATTTTCCTTTTAGCGTATAACTATTTATTACTATATATTAAAACACAATCGATACGCGAGTACAGTTTTATAAAGAATCGTCGTACTCTCTCTTCAACGAATTCTGATGAAAAATCGTATCGTGTTTAAAACACGGCTGCTACGTAAAGCAGTGTACAGAAAAATGGTCTTCGAAACGATTCGAGCCGATACGCATACATATATCTTTTGTATGAAAATTTTCTCGGATGTTTGACCCCCGATTGAGGATTCTATTGTCCAGCGCATGGGATTTCGCAAGGAAGGAGCTTTGTACCTTATAGGATAGGATACGAGATCGTTCGTTGCATCGAATAAGCCATCCTATAGTCGAACGAATAACTATAGAGTCGCGATGCTAGGCTGCGTACCGAATAAACCCAGGATTTCCCTTAAACTTCTCGGTTACTACGAGAAATTTGTTGCCGCACAGCTTCCGCTCTCGCGGCTCGTTCGACGCGAGGTTACAATTTCTCGAACATCGCTGCATCGAAAACGGCCATAAGAACAGGATTCTCCGCTAGCCCATTTTCTCAGCCCGGGCGTTCACTCTTAATCGCAGAAAACACGCAGTGCCCGAATCTCAACGAAGTAATAATTAATCCCGGATGGTTAAACGCGATACTTGGATCGTACTAAGATTCACGAAGACGTTCGTCGGATAGAACCGGCGTAGACGCGGCTTCCACGGACAACTTGTGTTATTAAATTCAACTAGCGCCGCGGTACGTAGCCGAGCACTACCTAACGGAAGCTTATTTTGCTGCGAAGCGCGCCTGATATCGTTCCAACTTCAGCTTCTCGTGGTCCGTATCATGGTAGAATTGGCTTTCCGCGAAATTGATGTAACAAACTCCGAACGTCGCGTAATTTGAAATCTTCTAAACGATCAGCTTCACGCATGGAGTAGGCAACTAGTACAAGTGATGGTTCTCATTTATTTATTTATTTCATCGATTTTCCTGCCACAGTATCAGCACGGAAGGCGTTTAGACCTGAGTCTGTTTAGCACTTGACAACGACGCGTTACATTTCTCCGGAATTTTATTTAACGTCGCCTTCATTTTA
Organism: Ceratina australensis; assembly: GCA_004307685.1. NCBI lineage: Eukaryota > Metazoa > Arthropoda > Insecta > Hymenoptera > Apidae > Ceratina > Ceratina australensis. The sequence goes on along the minus strand of SHCU01000649.1, from coordinate 41,117 downwards.
TTATTATTCTCGCGACGGAGCCTAGCTATGTGCGGTTAAGCAAAGCACGCGAGGAAAACTCAGAGGTGCTTGTATCAATTATCATGGTTCTCATTTCTTTTCGCCAGTCATCTCTTTCTATGGGAGAGTAAGTCTGATCATCTATTGACTTGTACTACTTGCAGCGTAGGTTTTGCTCGTTACCAGAGAAACATCGGATATTCTATATTTCTATGTTACGTATCTATTGTTGGATGTTATCCTTAACTTATATAAATCATTATGCTCTAGCTTTTAATAATCATAATTCACTATCCATTAAATGCATTCGGATTAAAAGTAAGCGGGTACTCGAAAAATTTTTCGGACTGGGAACGGGTCTCGAAAGTTTGTTCGGTACATAAATTCGTTTAACTACCCGCAATTTCGGGATCCGTATATCAATTCGGAACCCAAAATCGACTCGGGAGCGAACATTACCGGATTTGGAGCATGATTCTTCAAAGTTGCTTCGAACTTCACGTTTGACAGTGTTTTATCACTCGGAATATATATATATATATATTACTGTTGAAGCATAAATTATTAATAATTCAAGCAGCGAATGCAATTTTTGCGTACGAACGAATTCTTGAAACCTGGCATTCGCAAATTCACTACAAATTCTCCGGTCCTCCGGTTGCAATTTCAACAGTCAATAGGTTGTGCAGTTATAATTTAAGTAGCCTAACGTTGAATTCGAATCGATCGTGGCTCGATGGATTCGAAACTGGAACAAGGTTCCGTCCTAAAGCCCGAACAATTCGGTTCTAAATTATGGCCTTGCATCGAACGCGTTTCCTCGTCCCTGTACCGCATAGTGCACACAACGATGTGCAGGTTAAATCGATAAGAATAATTATATGGTACTTTTAATTCTTTGATTTCATTAAAAGATACTTCGTACGAATTTTTGTAATTGATGAGTCTTATTGGCATCCGGATAGTGACTAAGATCTTGAGAAGTGAAATCAGACTTTTTCTGAAGTGACACACATGCAACGTGTTTATGGAATGAAAATCATCAGTTTTCTAATCTCGAATCTAATTAATTAACCCTTTGCACTCGAAGAATTTTTCCACAAATATTTCGTGAATATGCAGATTAATGTATTAAAATTATTAATAATTTTTTCGTTCGACATTTTTGAAATTAATGTATATATGAATTTTATAATAATTGAGTTTAATTCAATCAATAATACATTGAAGCAGTAATTATTTACCTACATAACAATTATTTCGTAAAACAGATGGTGACTCTGGGAGTCACCTCTCGAGCGCAAAGGATTAAAATCTGTCGTCACGTTGCTTGTAAGAGTCGACGATTTAAAAAATTCTATGTAATTACGAAGAAACACTTAAACAATCATTATCATGTAATAAATAAACTGATCGTTAACTCCGACCACCTGCTGACTTTCAATCCGCCGCGAGTAATCCTCCGAGAATGAAAGAACGAAATGGATCTGGCAAATAGCGCTCCAGCGAGGCGAGGGGCAATTCCATTTTACGGATAATAACGCGATTGGATTGCCATTTAACGAGAAGCACGGAACGCACTGGGATCGTTGCTCGATGGACGTTAAGCACGAGCCGCGAACAAGCTAATTCGCCAAGTGGGGAATTACCTTGGAAGTAGCGGGAGAGGGACGCGATTGCCGCGGGGCTGCTAAAAATAATTAAGCCCGGCATGCACACGTTCCCGGTGCGGTATTCCCTTTACTTCGCTATCGATCCTGGCTCGCGTGACTCCGCCGAATCATTACTGACACGAACCGCATCGTTTCGCCACTCCTTGCCCATTCTACTCCCCTGTTCAGAAGTCTTACAATAGTCCACGAGCGCTACACATTCGCATGGCTGTTGCTCGACGTAGATTAGATATTAGTGAAAATCGCTGAGAGATAAGTATAAGGGGGGTACGCGATGAAAAATAGTCGTGCCATTTGCAAGAAATATAACAACCTCGAAATTCGTTATAAAACCGGTTGAAAATTGGAACGTAAATGCTATATATCATCATAGACATTGTTATACACAAAATATATAACTTACGTCTTTCGATTAGAATAGTTTCTTTACTTATGAAAGAGGATATATCTCAAATCTGATGATATTAGAGAATGAACCGTATGGGTAAGGAGACCCCTAGCATGGGACGTCCACGATGGCCGATACACGCGGAACGATTGCTGTTCTCCCGGTCTGAATGTAGTCGAGAAAATATCGTTGCATTATAAAAACGTGAAACTCGCGGCTCGGGACTAAATAGCACTCCGCCGGGTATGATACGAAAGCGAACCGGATCTTCGCACGGGTTGGTACACGATTTTATTTCACTTTGTTGCTGTTCCCTCCTTCCCTCTTTTTTTTTCTCTACTGCATCGGCTTTTGCGATCGGTAGCACGAAAAATTGTACGAAGCGTGCAGCGCTTTGTTCGTGACACGCCGATCCGTTTCCTCTTTGTTTGACGGACCGGCGAATATAAACGTTTCCAACGCGCCTCGATCCGTGATACGACGTTAGGTGTATCCATCCCTTTCATTTCTCCCTCTGTCAATCCATATCGCGCAATGACATATGCATACGAAGTGAATCAACTAAAAATCTTATCTAAACTAATTTAGTGTCCAACATGTTTTCAGAGAAGAATTATTATTCGAGTATGTTAATTCGAGATCAGATTATTTTTTCGGTTAAAAGTCTCGACGTTTAGCTTTTCTTCATTTCTTTCAGACCCAAGTGAGTTTAGTTATAAGAAATGCATTAAGTCGTTTTTATTCGTATTTTAAAAATTACTTACTGTCATTCCTTGCTCTAGATATAAAGCTTTCTCAATAGAGAACATAGTAACGCTCTTTAGTATACATTAACGCGTGGAGTGGAATATTTGTTTACCGCGTTGTTTGATCTTGAAAAAAAAAAAAAAACCGGTTGCAGCGGTAACGTGAGCGGCGGTAATATTTTGTCTGCCGGGAAACCAATCTAAGCGACACTATCGCGCGGATGCAAATTCGTTGTGCACGCCTCTCCAAGCCCACTACTTGCGTCGCGTATAAGCACGGGTTAACTTTGCTCCATAAAGACGTTCGTAATTCTCTCCGACCTCTTGTAACGTTACGCCTCGTATAGTGCGTGGTTCATGTTAACATCAAATCACGATTACGTCACGATCACAGCGTACAAGAGTGTAATTAGAATTTTAGTTGAACAATTAATATTTTACGAAACTCAAAATTCTAATGTTGAATCGCGTAAGATTACAAATCCTAAAGAATTATCAATCGTTGAAAGCAAATGGAATAAGTGAAGTTATCTTTGACGTATGAATTTAAATAAATGTGACCATAATACGATGACCATGATATGACCATAATGTGACTGTAAATGTGACCCAACCACCTTTGCGATGAATCGCTGCGTATTTTCTCTTACCGGTCAATTTCAAACTGAATAAAGTATGGTCATTTTTTTAAGATAATTAATATAACTAATTGTAAATAAAAGTTCAAATGAATCACAAATTATGCGATACCTCCTTTTCAAAGAACAAACCCTTAAACCACTTTAAAAATGAACGAATCGGATGTACGAAAATGGTAACAACGCCCTTAAGTATAATTCCCTCCCTGCTTGCTATTCAACTATTCATTCATCTACGTATGCGAGCGCAGCATAATGAAAACATTGACCCTGATGGTAATAAGCAATGGGCTAAATCTCGAAAGCAATCTCATCCGATGTTACGGAGGCAACAAGAGAACGCGAACTACTCTAAAATAGTGCGAAGCGAATATCTCTGGCAACGAAATTCATGAATTCCGGTTTACGAGTCCCAAAAGATGGAAAGATGGCACGCGACACGCGTTCCATTCGCCTTTTTTTCCTTCATCGATCTGGTTGAGTGTTCCCCCGCGGGTCGACCGTTCGACCTAAGGGACGATTAAGATATACGTAAACCGCGCGAATTTGCATTCGGCGATCCACTTCTGATAACTGGATTTATTTTCCGACCTTCGAAACGAACCTTAATAACAACAAGTTTCAATTTATTGGTAGCAGACTCTAGATTATTGATTAATTGTGCTCTTCGGTCTCAACGATTTAAAATATTAGATTTATTGATCGGATTGCATTTTTTGTAATCTCCGATTCCTCTGCAAACGTATGAAATCTCCAATTTTCATAGAATGAAGTATGAATCGACTGATCTAATTAATGTCTCAGATTCTGAATCGCAATATCCTCCGTGTAGGAACGGTAACAAATAGTGGTTGATTCAGTTATAGGGGAAAAAGGGGATCGGCTAGATTGCCGGACCAAATTCGAACTTCTGCCCTTTGCCACCCGTTACTGTAATCAATTGAGCTATGTAGGTCATCGACGAATTCTTTCTTTTCAACTCTGATCTCCCAAATGATTGCAGTTCATATTCTGGACCAGAACTCTCGTAGGTTCTCTTTTCATGGAACATGACTCTTTTGATCATTATACTGATTACGACCGAATAGAATTCTACTTTAGAGAAAAGGATTAAATTTTTTATGGATGTGCAACCCTTTGTACATTTTATAACGTTGTTATATTTTTTGCCAATTTGCTGAGTTACCTTGCCGCTGCATTTCATCGCGCGGTACAAAGTGCAATTGATTTATCTCAACTTTTCCATTTTGTATAATTTAGTATTTAGAAAATTGATATCAAAAATTATGATGCTGGAATATAATAACTTCTTCGCAGTATCATTTTACTTATATAACAATATTCGGTTCTATCAAAAGTGAGTTTATCAAACCTCGGATCTTACGATATTGTTATAACTCCTAAATTAATTTTGTGAGAAAGTAACGTCCG
>SHCU01000649.1:19984-31610 GCA_004307685.1 Ceratina australensis | reverse complement strand
GGTGGATCACAATTAAAACTCTCCATAGGTATCTTTCCCCTAAAGGGAAACGCCGGCCGGGAAGTGGAAGGAGGGCACAATTAGGCTAACAAGTCTTCCATCAGACGCTACGCCGATTTCTCCCGTGACGTTTCCCGGTTGGACGCGTCGCTGCCCGAAACTTTCGGAATTTTTCATTTAAATCTTGTTGAGAAACTCGGAGCTGCCTCGATGCATTCATAATTCGCTACGTGCTATGAATCGCGTTTAAGTATTCATAGGAAATGTCCGCCACTTCTTCCAACTATTTAATCATTGTGCAAAGTTCCTCAGAAGCGAATAACGTGACTAATTCACAGAACAATCATCTTCGTTTATTAGGAATTTTTCTCGTGTTATCAGAAGAATTAAAGTGCATTATAAGAATTTGCAAAGTCTCAGTTCGAGACGCAACGATACGCTTCATGAAATTAAATTCGAAAAGAAATTGAAATAAAAAAAAGAGAACGAAGAGTTGACAGGTGGCTTCGATCAAGAAGGGACTCGCATCAGCAGTCGTGTTTCTCACGAAAAATCCGTAGGTTGAGAAAATTTGTCAGATGTCCTTTTAAGATACGTTCCCATGGCAATTTGAGAGGGGGGTGCTACTACTCGGTTAGAGGTGGTACAGCATCTCATTCGATACGGCGGTAAGAGAAAGGGGAACCGAGATAAAGGAAATCTATGGCCGTGTTTACACGCTGCGCCGAGATTGCAGCTCATTCGGCCGTATCCCGTACACGTACACTTTTAAATAAAATTCTTCGTCCCGGTCGTGTCCAGTTTTCCTTATCCTGAAGGAACGTCGCGTCGCGCGCGCCGTCATCGGGTTCTAATGGGAGGTTGGAACAAACTTGGAGAAACGTGGGACCGCGATGCCAAAGTTTTAGGTACAAATCACGAAACGAGGAAAAGAACGATTCGATTCTGGGGGGGAGGAGAAATTTAAATCGCGTTTCGTTTCGAAACTAATGTGCATGCGGTTTGCAAAAATGTTCTTTCGGAGAGAAATGTTTTAAAGTGGTTCTTATTAAAATTAGCTTTTAGCAAAATTACAGTTTCCGTCGGATTGAAAATTTCCGTAACGTATCGCGTTACGTACGCGAGGTCAGGCTCGGTGCTGGTCATAACGTACGTGAAATACCAAAAAAAGATGAATATCTGAAAAAATATCGCTAGAATTCCCTCTCGGCTCGTCTCAATTCAACCCGCGATGTCGCCCCATATGTGAATCCGAATAGAAGCGCATTTTTTTACATTCATGTATAATTTATTTGATCTTCGGGCTCCAAACTCAATTTACACGATTACTTTTAACTATCGCTACATCGGATGGTACGTATGAAATAAAAATTAATACCTCGCTGCGACGTCGATTTTCTGCGCCTACACGTATATAGCCGACCTGAATAATGGATTAAAATACGGGCCGATCTTTGCGCGATGCGAATCTTATGAAAACGAGATGTTTCTTCTCATCAGTATGTTAAACTCGTTAGAATTCATGAGGTGCTCAAAAGCTGGCACGAACAAGGTCCCGCGCTCTTGAAATTGAAATTTTTAGGTTCTCGCTACGGCTGCGTTGCAATTTAATCAAACTCTCGCAGCTCGGAACGTGGAACAAGTTAAACGCGGGCAACTCGACGCAACTGTGTCCCTTACAAAACAGTTTTCTTCTCGTTTCAGACATTTTTTTTATCTCCCTAAAATGTTACTTCAAACGTTTCCTCGCCTTGTCGTTGCGGATGATATCGAATAATTTATCTAGCCCTATAATTCATAAGCAACTATATAGCTCAATTAACGGATTTAGTTTGAACAATTATTACGCTATGGCATTCAATTTCGCATTAGAATTTGTCCATTAATTCCTTAACCGAGATTCCTTAAATAGCAGTGTTCAAAACCCGGATTCGCCGCAGATTGGCGTCCGCGGTCGAGGTACTGCACCGGGTCGCCACTAATGGATAGAGAGACGAATAGCCTCGGTTGCGAACGCGTCGACCGTCATTCGAACCGATGATTAACGGTCGAACGTCGATCCTACGTCCCGATTAACGATGTCCTGTATGCACTCTTTGCTCTTCAGTGGCGAGCCAAGTGATTTGCCTGCTGCTGTCCGACGAACTAATTCCTTGGATTCACCGACACATGCGGGGCAGTTTGTTCTTGTTTAAGCCGGATAGTACGCTCGTCAATAACTTGTTACTTCGTGTTGCCATTTTTTTTCCGCCTACCGTCGCTCGAATTTTTAAGCTTGTCTTTTGCTTTTCGGGTATTTTTTACGTTCACTGCTGTATTAATATAATTAATTTTTTTGTCTCGAAAAAATTGGTGATTACAGATAAAGGATAAAATGTTTGGCGCTACATTTTCTCATTGTCCTTTTTCCTTTGATTATTTCCTCGTTATCTTACATTTCTTTCTTTCTCTTCACACTTTGAATATTCTTTAACTAATAAATTTCTTGATTACTGTCCTTACTTACGTCCATTAATATCGATGCTACATCTTTCCTTGTTTTCCTTCACACTGTTTCTACCTCGATGGAAGTAACACGTAATTCTCATGCACAGATGATTTCATATGTGATATTATATAAATGATATACGAGGATAATTATATTCATCAGTTATGGTAATTATAAATGCGAGCAGCTGCGAAGTTAACGGACAATTTCGTAAGAGTCGTAACCGCGTGTGGATGAAACAATAGTTGTGCTTTTATTCGGTGAGAGTAACAGCCAGTAGAAGCTTTGTCGCGTTTACTGCAGCGTATTATACACGGTCGGGTACTAATGGAATAACAACAAATACGACAGTTTCTCCTTATTTGCGCTACAATCCTCCTATCCAGAACTCTATATGTATGTATACCTCGTAGCGAACTCGCAGGATAGTCTCCTATCCGATGTGGTCCCGGCAAACTTCCCTCTCAGAGACACTGCCCATCCTTAAGGATACTCGCGTTGCATATATAAATACAACCACACGTGTGTACGTTACTTACCGTGCACATGCTTATCCACTGTGTACTGTAAATGACTAATTTTCTAAACGTTTGTCGCGCCATTTTATCGTTATATATAACGTTGATAAATCAACAGTGTACGAATGACCTAATCTAACCAAAGGTATTCCAAACTTTTAAAAACATGAAGAATTCTTTGCGTCAAGTTTCTAAGAACGACGTTTCCACGAATGATTCCTAAGACGAGAATACATGCATATAATCCTATTACTAAATTAATCTTTATATTTTAGCAAATAAAAATATTTTCTGGTAAATAATAATCTGAAATATTTCTGACTGACTTGTAGAGACAGTTTACATTAGATAAATTGAATCCTCTATAAAACTCAATCAAGTTACACGGGACGTCTGTTGAAGGTGGATAAACCTTCTATCCTCTGGCTCGCGTTTAGAAAATCTTTTCCTCGGTGGTTTTCGAGACGCATCGCGAACGACTCGGATTCCGTTGAAAAAGAATGAAAGCGAGGAGCGGTCTCGTCTCTTTATATCAGCGGCCCGAGAACATAATCCCGGTGCAAACTGAAAACTGACAAGTTTACGATGGCCCGGCTATCGCTTCGATACATCACGATATCTCTTTACCGCGCTACGGGCTCGTTCATCCCGGCTCGAACTCATCTATCAAGTGGAGTCGGGAAATAAAAAAAATGAGGAGCTGAGAGGCGAACGAAAATAGAATGGGAAGAGAGGTTCCGATCGATTTCCCCTCGCTGTCACCGATAATAATCTCTGGCAGGAACGGACTAAACGATGCATCACGTGGTCAGCGTCATAAACAAGCCAGTCGTCGTTTAATTATCGGTCTCACGCGGTATCCAGTGTTCTCGATTAGTCGCGTCCGCCGATGTGGATTCGGCTTTAAGAAGCCTGTCGCTAGATTGTCAATTACAGGTGAATTACGACACGACGGATGTAATTGACTGTTGATACAAGCCGATACGTGCTCGGTAGCAACATATTGCTACGCATCTCTGTCATATGTTAAATCTTCAACTAAGGCAATCACGTAACAAATTTTTCTAACAATTCTCGGTAATTTGCAAAATAAAATGCAACCGGGATTCAGGGTGAAAGTTAATATTCATTCTTTGGGTTTGTTTCTTCGATTCGCAATACTCTGCAAGGTACGATTCAATTCGTGATCTGTGTACAATCGAACATCCAGATGAACGTATAAAAGTACAAACTGCAGAGTGAAATTGTAGATTAGATAGCGGAGGGTAAACTCTTTTTTCGATGACGATAAAAGTTGAAGCCGGAACTAGTACGTGCAAGAGTAGGAGGCACACTACGACAGGTGAGTAGAACGAAATTTCGTTTGATGGCTGTCAAAGTCATCGACGCGGTATAACGGTGTATCCCCACATTCTCGCTCTCTTTTTTCTCGGGCCCCGGTGTTACCTTTTTGTATCCGCCTGGTCGTGGGAAATGAAATGGAAGATTGAAATATTCTTTGATCGAATTCACAATGTTTTTTTCTAAGCAATTCGTTCGTCGGAAAACTTCTCGCGTCGCGTCGAACAGAATTATTAGGTTCGCTTTCCCAATACGTTATTCCCGTCGTTATATTCCCGTTCGAGGATTGAAAATCTTCTTCAACATTTAACGAAATAAACAGGTAATCACGAGGAATATTCGTAGTTTAGATGAACCACTACCATCGTTTTAAATGATCAGTAAACAGAACGTATACTACGAGCGTATAATCATTTAATTTTCGGCATTCGAATCGCGATCGAAGAATCGCTTAATTATCGACGATTATCGTTGATTAAATACTTCTCTCGAGGACTGATAGCGGCGCAGGGACGAGTTAATTGCAATCGCGTGCACGTCGGCGTAAGCGTCGCGCGTAAATGTTATTTCATCAGCAGAAATCCGGGCGTCGCCGATTCGCGTAATTAACGAAACGAAGTTGAAGTCGGAGCTGACAAAAAAATTCGACGCGGCCTGCAGTGGAAAAAGAGTGAACGCGGGAGGGGTTTCGGTGAAAAGTCGGTGTCCGTAAAAAATTGGTAGAGAGACGGGTTACGGAACCGGTCGGTCGGTCTCGAGCACGCCGATATAATATCGCTCGAGCACAGTGGTACAGGTCGACGATAAAGTTGGCCTCGTAACATATTCCCTCTCTCCGCGAGCTCGTGTTCTATGAGCCTCGAAATAACCAGCTCCCGGCCATATTGGAGTCCTGAGAACCAAACTTGGCACCCGTGTCTCGACAACTTATAATCAATCCAATTTTGGGATAAATGCTTCGCGGATCCCCCCTTTCACGGGCCACCGCTCGTGAGAATGGTTATCCGCGGAATTACTTGACCCTGGCCACAAGTATAATGATACCTTAATCCTCAATATAGCGATTGGCTATTTTGGACCATGCGTCGACTGCTTCGTGCCTGATTTTTAAGTTATGTCTCATTCTACATTTTTGATTTAGCATTATTTTAGAAATCTATTAAAATATAGCGTTACAGATAGATACAAAATAATTAAATTTCCCAATATACTTATAATGAAATATAATTCATAATTTACACGGCGATTATTTGAAACAAACAAGAAATTGTAAAATGAGATTTTCTTTCGTTCATCACGCAATTACGCAGACGCATAGGTAATCAAGCAAATATTTTCGGGAATCAGCTAATTCGAAAAATCGGAAGCCTGTGGGTGTTCCATTTCTGGATGAAGCTAATCAACGGATGAAGTTCCCGGGTCGAGAGTTCCACGTGGTAAATTCATTGGCGTGATTAAAAACCTCGGGACTTATAAAGTCGGTCGAAATAAATCGGAATGTCCTTCCGACGAGCGGTGGCAATCAATCGTTCGCCGGTAAGCACCTCGAGGAAACCGCGCTGCTCGTGTTCTCTAAATCGCATATATTCCTGACTCGGGTTGCCGGGAAAATCATGCATTTCATCCATCAAAATCAAACGCGTTTGTCGGAGCGTGAAACTATTAGGGAGGATCGGAAAAAAGGCGCTGAGTGTTTCTTAAGATTGTGATATCAAAAGAAGTCAAGCAACAAGAATTTCATATTTGACGTATTTGATTATCATGATCAAAAACCTGAATATCAATTGCATTCTTTTATTATCATCATATAATCATAATAGTTCGTCGTACCACTTAAACTCAAAGCTTCACGATTTGTATAGAGAAACATTATAGTACGCTATAAATACTTTCCCTCTATCGTTCTCGCGTAATTGTAAACGAATTATCGAGCGTCAATGGCAAACTAATTCGTTTGCTTGGCAGTACCGGAGGCGCAACGTGTGATCGTATAATGAAATAAGAGTCTGATGGCTTAAATTTCATTTTCGGAGTGTCACCGGCACGACGGAAGACCGAGGGGGACAAAGGTTCCCGGAAAGGCTGGTGGTTCTTTTGAAGAGTCCGCGGTAAACCTGTCGCTATCAATGAAGCAAACCGTTTCGCGACCAGAGATAGAAGCAGTTCCCATTTGTCCGTCGTTGGAAAAAACAAATCAACCGACATGGGAAAAGTGATGGTTTTTTGTAACGAGTTATTTCGCAATTAACTTTTTTCTACAAGCGAGAATAACTTTTGCATCAATCGTTATTTACTGCAAATATAATTCCAAATTTGAATGTTTGTAATACATTTTTTTAGCAGTTATTTAATATGGTTAGTGTTCAGTATAGTAAAACCATGGGAATAAAGAACGCTGCTTTTATGATTAAACACGAGATAAAGAAACTTAGTATTGTTGCTCGTATTTTTAAACAAAGAATTATTGTCCTGACAGATTGCTTTGTAGTAAAAGAAAAGCGAGCTTCTTAAGGAATTGCAGGGAACATAAAAGCGGCATAATAAAGGGCGGGAGCGGATCAAAAATTCCTGCAGCTGAATGAATAATTAATGATTTACCGGGTCGCGTGTAGCGTGCACATGGCCACATTGTGGCGAACGGCGAGAGTAATCCCGTTGATGAAACATTCAGACAATGAATTATGCAGTTCCATCCTGTAACGAAATACTTTTGATACCGAATTCAAAGCCGTACATCATCAAGCGGTTTTCGTCGACGGATACCAAATCACTTGGACGTTCTCCTACGTTTTCTTGTATTTTACCTTCATTTCTACATTACTGACTCTCGAATATTTTCAGCTTATCAAAATAATTGTTTTAATTTTAATTACCTCACGTCTCCAAAGTTTCTCGGTTTTACATAGAATTTGAATTATTTATAAACAGCATTACGAAGTACCAGCTCAGTAATTAAATTCATTTTTTTAATTTGCGTTTCAGTGTACTTCTCTCTGCTGCGTAACAAACAGAAGACAGTTATTTCCTGGAAATTTGGGGAAGTATTTAGGATCGAATCTCACTAACTAAGAAAACTAGCAACATTTAAAATTGACTATTCTAACGTGACTCAATTATTCTAGAAGATGTTCTAACGCAGACTATTGATCTACGGTCCATGACTTATGACCGCGTACACGTATTACCGAATAGGAACAATGCAATATCTCCTCGAACAAAAAATTGTTATTTTTTCATAAGTATATCCTACAGAAATATCGGAAGGGTTTGAAGCCTGGAGAGTAGTGTACACACATGGACGGGGACGCCTATCGCACTTGCGAGACAGTCTTCCCGTAGTGCCTCGGAATAGCGGCTTTAGAGACGGCAACTTTCCGAGTTCAATCTACTAAGTGAAAACCTCCTCTTCTATAACCGGGTTTCGAGTTCTCTCCGCCTCTGTCTGGTTTCGCTCGGTTTCCTGTGTTTCTCCATCGCGCACGCTTCCGCAGTTTTCCCTTGCCCAATGAAATTATATCGACTTTGACGTGCCACGCCGATTCGAAAGGATAAATTCATCTAGCCACGGCGTCGCCGTGGCAGTTAAATCCGATGAGTTATCGGCTGAGATGCTTCGGAGGTTATTAATGTTCTTAGACCGGGATTCACACCGTGTTTTACCTTTGTTTATTTTCCTTCATCCAAGAGATTCATCCGACGGATTAATAGTATGATTATTCTTATTCGTTATTCGATCGTAAACGCACGTAAATTACAAATTAGGTGCGAGCTATGATATTTTTCAAATACTTTTTATTGTACTCGTAAATAAATTGTGCAGAAAATTGTTCTGACAATAACTGATTATCAAGTGAGTCTTCAAGTTCAAAGACGCAATTCATGCGACGATAATATCATCTTTAACCCCTTCGCTACCAGCGTCACACACACGTGACGATTCGATTTTCTTACCTGAGCCCGGCGTCACAAATATGTGATGGATGTTCATTATGATTTTAATCAAATGCGTCACATATATGTGACGACGGTGTTACCAAAGGAAGTATCTATCTATAGCTCAGTGCGACTTATGTGTGTCAGTTTGCAAAATTGCTATTTTCACTTAGTTAGAACGTTATAGATACACCCCACAAAAATAAATGACAATTGGTATCATATTTAAATGATGAGACGTCTAGGCTGCGGTGGCTATTTTTCCACTGAGGTTCTGGTAGCGAAAGGGTTAATAACCTTTTTATAGATATCATTGAAGAATTGATTTTTCAAACAAAATCTGATTGTCAATTATCTCAACGGTGATTTGGCCTGACTTTTAAGAGAATCGATACGACAATTGACAGACTGTTCCCGATGACATCATGAAACGCGCACGACGACGAATCACGGGGTAGTTGACCACGGCGCACAAAGAAATCTATATCAGATTGCGGGGTGGAGCAAAAAGCTCTTCAGGCTAAAAGCTTTCCCGTGCGCGACTAAGTTATTTTTATTGGATCGGTGAAGCACTTCGTTTGAACAATGAAATGATATCTGATGCCGGCTTCGCCCACCTGTCACGTTCGTACAGATTCAAATACCGAGTTAATTCCCGGCGGTACGTGTCACCGTGCGTTGCCCGACCGCATCAAACGAAAATGGCTTCGAGCTCGTTGAAAAAAGTTCGTTTCCTTCCCGCGTCCATTCCTCGGATACGTTAACGGAAATTAGATTCGGCCTCGCGTAAAACTCTAACTTAAATGTGGAAAATATGTTACGTGCGAGAAATTGGATTTCAGTTTTAACGAGCCGATCGATCTCAAGTGTCACCGACGAATTTTATAGAAATAAATTCAGCGCACCGTTTCGATTTTACCGTTTTCACGCTGCTGAGTTCCGTTATACAAGGATTAGGCTCGTACCTCGATGTGACACGCATTGTCTCTAACTCGCACAACATTGCACGCTGTCATTAAGAATTCAAAATAAAAATGAGTCTTATCAATTTCTTAACCAGACGTTGCATATTTAATCTTTCTTATTCAACGTAACGCAATGTTCTTTAATCATGAAACGTTATTTTAAAGATTTAATTAAATCATTTGTTGGGTTTTATGGGGTATTTAGGAATGATTACTCAGTTTTAAGTGATATGTTGAAAGATCAATTTTATTTGAAGACGCGGAAGGAAGACCTTTCTTCTCGACGTTACGGACGAGACTAAACTAAAATGTATCTGACAATCCTTAACTCGAGGCGTTACAAAGGAACGCAACTGTCTGGGCCTACAAAGTATTTATCGCGCCCCGGATGTTAATATTACAAGATAGGATCAGAGGCCCATCGGCTAAACATGAACAAGAGATAAAACCTCGCTTATAACACCGATAAATATGCCCTAGTCCGCAGATTTATTTTTGCTTATTTTATTCTTCATAAAATTCAACATCATCAAATTACAGATTTCATAGTATTATCATTTTTACGAATGCTTCAATTTTATTAGCAGTTTAATTAGCCTGTTAGCTGATAACACAGCAACACGTGGGATGTGAAATACGAGGATTTATGGCGTTCTTTACAGCCGCGTTTAGGCTACACGAGCATTCGTCCTCGCGAGCGTAATTTATTTAACCGCCTACTCCCACCCGCGTAATAAGGCCACCGGAGGTACCGACGTCTTTACCTCGCTTTATTTAGTTTTTGTTGCCCTCGGTTCCATTTAAGGGGAATGGAGAGCTCTTGTTACGTGTATAGAGCGGGGACGGAAATTAACGAGCTTGATCTTGACGGGTGGTAGTTGATATTGGAGATGTTTGAGCTTAATAGACTGCCTCTTGTACCGAACTATCGTCCAATTAGATTTTTCGAATATCGTTGGGACGGTGACAATTTTAGAATTCAATTTTCAAGTAAACTGTCCTATTTTACGCAAGCATCCCCTGTCACGTCTGTTTCCCTCCGTCGAAACTCGGATCAAGTGCATCAAGAGGTTAAAAGTCATTCGTCAACAACATCCATTCAAGCTTTCGCACTTATATAATATTTTTATACCCAGTATCTCTGCGTTTTATATGGTAAAACATTATTCAGAATGATTTAAGGCGTAGTAACAGTTTTAGGGCACCATGTACAACTTCGGACAATTATTCTGAACCCACTACTGCTTATGTGTGAGTTCCCAAGCGAGACAATATTCACAAGTAGTAAGAAATCTATTCGTTTATGTTTCAATGCTCCGACGTTAGCTATACGCGTTTTCGATAAAAACACACTGTCGTTATTTTTACCTGATACCATTCATGAATATTGTATGTACGTTAAATCACGCTACATGTGCTTACAAGTATATAACGAATAATGTATAGAACTGTTTCATTAGTTGTACCGTGAGAAAAAGCTCGATGACGGGGGCAAAACATTTATGACAAAATTTTATTGAATCGCCGGCCAAATTCCGCGCAGTCGCTCCCCAAAAAACCAGTAAAACGTTAAGAGATAGCGAAGCCGGCGCTAATATCGCGCGGACGCGAAATATGCGCACCGCGGAAATTACACGCTCGTCGCACGGAATAACGTATCAAAGGAAGGCCGCGGCGGAATAAATTTTCAGAGGAATTTAATTCGTAGCGGCATTAAAAAAAAACGCGTGGGCGCGCACGAGAACGAAAAACGACGAATAAAAAAAATTGAAAAAAAAAAACAGAAGATTGAACAAAAAACATCGTCCGGCTCGCGGCCGCAACAGTAATTAAATCTTCGTTAACATTTGTCCGGATGGGGTCAAGGCTCATTTCGAGGCAGAATTGTTTGAACCAAAAAAAAGAAAAAATTGCGGAGGGAAAACTAATGTCGAACTCGTGAACTTTGACGTTATTGATTTCCCGTCGGAAATTGGGTCACTTTCTATCACGCACCGTCCATTAATTAACACATTGTACCGGTGTGCAAATGCAGACGGTATTAGGTGGTTCGAACGTCCTGTCAGGTGCACTCGGATTTATCGGTATTAGGATAAACACTTTTATGCGTTCATCTGTCGAAGGATCTCATGATTTTCTCCTGTAACGTACAGCTTGGGGGCAGTGGAATTATAGCCAGCTGAGGTTTACGTGTGTTTCCTAAAGGAGCAAGATTAAAAAAATAATAATAAGTGACAGAAAATATTCCCTTTTTTAATATTTCATTCCAACTTTTACAACCTTCTTTTTTCAGTCTGACATTTTGCTGTTTTCATCGATTTCTGTTTTTGAGAACTGTTGAGAAATGAGAACGTGTGCGTGTACGTGTATGTGTATTAACA
>SHCU01000649.1:0-19042 GCA_004307685.1 Ceratina australensis | reverse complement strand
GATTGGGAAATAAAATTAAAAATGACGTGATGTAACATAAGAAGTTGTACAGCTACAGGACAGGGAATCGTAGCCAACTCCTCGCTCATGTGAGTTTTCCCTAGGATGATGAGTGTACGTTGACGCTAAACGTATACCAAGCGGGGTCAAATGACCGCTTTTCCATGTGGTAAGATTATATGTATATAAGAAAATGCCGGTACGCTTAGCGTTAAAATTGTTTTCATTTAGAATCACGTAAGGATATAAAAGCATTGATCTGGCATCGAGTACTGAAAATTGAGAGAAAAATTTATTATTCTTCTTGGATTTTCTCCTCCTACGGAAAACTCACGCGTGCAAGAGCTGGCTACGATTCCCTGTCCCTAGCCGTGCAAATAGATTGTAAAAAAATAAGAGTAAAAGTGAAACTAGAGCAATGGCAATCGAGATAACGGTATTGGCCACTGTTTTGCAACGCGTTAAACCGTGAAAAGCAACTCCATTCACGAAAGCGTCACCGGGGCGCGTGTAAACGTATCGACCACTTTATCGTCGGCACCTGAGCCTTGAAACGGCGACCTTTGCTCTAGGCTGTCAAAAGATAAAGGGCGTGCAGCCCTTTCGATCCTATCGCACGTGTGTCGCAGATGTTCGTACAGGGGGGGAGGAATGGTAAATATCCGCAAGCACTCTCGGTGCGCCCATTTCGAAGCCGATCGTTGCCGGCGAGCGCTCGTAAATTCTGTTTCGAAGCTCCGCCGCATGTGTACCTGCGCCAAACTGTATCGAGAGTTAGGAATGGTAATTGATATCGCGGCAACGGGAACCGAATTTACGATAACACCATGGAATTCACAAGTTCGGACGCGGCCATGGCCGAAAATTCTCGGCTAAGAAAAAATTCATACATATTCCGCGAGCGGTGGTGAAAAAATTCCCCGAAATTGGAGTTTCGCGTTTCAGTTGATGACAAATTGATCAGGCGTACGAAATTAGTGTTTAACCGAAAAGTCTAACATCTCGGAGGGATCAAGCCGACTCGAACCGATATCTAAATATTTTTGCCATTTTTTCTGCGCACCGTGGGTATTTTAAAAGTAAATGTAAAAACGCGACGATATAATTACGTATGCCGAACCGGGCCAGGCCAGTATACGTTCCTTTTCTGGCGCAACGAGGGTGTCTCGCGCCTGCCTCCTCCTCGATACCGTTTCGCTACGAGAGACCAGCAAAAAGAGTAACCTCTATTATGAAATTAACATAAGTGGCATCGCTTTTGTCCCCGCTTTCATTGTTTCGTTTAGCATCTAAACATGCCATCTCACTGATGGCGTCGGTGTCGCCCGGACCTTTAATAAAGTCCCACGGTTCAATTTCTCCGCCGCTTTATGAGTCGGCGGATAAATGTTAAAGCGTTCAACGTTAAAAATATATTGTTATATTAAACGATAAAAGTAAAAATAAAATAATCACTTTCTTGAAATTAACTTATACTAGTCTTGTATTCTATGTAACGACGATACAGTAAACTTGGATTTTAACACTTTGACGGCCACACGTTTCGGAAGAACGGTCGGAAATCTGACGTACGGTCAGAAAAATGACGGGGAACAAAACAATTTGATGTAATTCGTGAATACCGCGAAGAGTGATACGATATTCGAGCTCGTCCCGGGAATTTATGTCGGGAGCGTTAAATAAAGCGCGCCGCAGCAAACAAAGCGATGAATATTGTAAGAGCGGTGATGTTTTCTCGCTGATCCGATGAAAATCGTTATGGTCTCGCCCGAATGCGTGAATGGACATAAACAAGGAACGCGGGGCGAGGCCGGAGCGGAAAGCAGCTTTGCATAGAGCGGCCGCTGGATTAGCTGCATGATTTTTTAATGCTCCCAACGCGGCGCGTGGGCGAAGAGAGAGAGGGTGTCTCTCTCCCGAGTAGCTCGCGAGACGAGTAATTCCGTGACGAAAATACGAGAATTCGTTCGCCGTTGTCCGGCGTGTGTCTTCATGAATATTAAACCAAACCGGTAACTTCTAAAAAGCATGGGCGCGCGGGGGTGTACGCGGCAAGTAGCTAACGGCGGATTAAACGTATACACACACCGGCGCCAAACGGCGAGGTCGTCAAACAAAACGCGATGAACTTTTTTAATCATTCCAGGATGAAACGCATTTTACGGCCGCGTCCGTTAACGGGAACTAAAAAAGAATTCGAAATTATCCGGAGATTATGTTTCGCGGAAGAAGGTTGCGAGCTGTTATTGTTGCATTCGGAATCCGGGAGGGCACAAGCCTGGCTGATTACAGTATGTATATCTTTATGTATTTAAGCATGGAACGTGCAGGGTGGTCTGATAAAAAAGATTTTGCTTAACCAAGGTTACCCTATACGAAGAGGTCTGCGGTACAGTATTAACGATTTTTATATTTTATTACATATTTCGCGAAAGTAATTTTTCAATTTATTTAAAATATAGGATTTTAAACTTGTGGTAGGTCAGATATTTACCTGATCTAAATTGTGCCGCAGGAAGATTATTCAGCTGACCTAAATTTTTTGTTGATTAAATAATCAATATTAACCCTTTGCACTCGGAAGAAATTGCCCACAAATATTTCGTGAATTTTTTACATGCAAATTAATGTGTTAAAATTATTAATAATGTTTTCTTTCGATATTTTTTAAATTAGTGTATCCTTTTGAATTTTATAGTAATTAAGTTTAATTTAGTCGATAATATATTGAAGCAGTAATTATTTACCTATATAATAATTATTTTATAAAATAAATGATGACTGAGAGTCACCTCTCTGAGAGTGCAAATGGTTAATAAATAACTGAAGTGAAATCAGGCATCACAGAATTAAATAAGAATGCCATATAATCGAGATAAAACCAGTGCAGCGGGACTTAACAAAGTTATTATTATCATAGTTGACGCGAGGTCCTTGCAAGTATGTTCTACTACTAGACGTTGTAGTTGTCGAGAGATAGTACACGCGCGTAGTTAGATTACATAGGTAAACATAATACATGTTACACCTAGCGCGAACTAATATTGCTTGTCAGCAGGCACTTTCGCAAGACCAACGTAAGCTCGCAGCAAGGTGATGATTCAAACGTGTTGAAATGCTACAGCAACATGATCGCGTACAAGCGTATTCATACATGTATTATTATAAATATAATACTTAAAATTGTACAACTTAGGACAATGATTTCTGACCAAGTCTAGTTTATAGACAATATAAAAACAGATTAATAAATTTATTTCTCGCTTTTTAAAAGCTCGACTTTTCACTGATTTTAGCAACGTAGTATTTATTGTTAAAAAAAAAGAAGTGAGTACATGTTCAATTTCATCTTTATAAAATAAGCAAAAATAAATCTGCTGACTACGGCACATTCATTGATCTCATAAGCAAGGGTTTATCTCTTGTTTACGTTTAGCCGATGGACCTCTATCTCGAACCTTAACATCTGGGGTACAATAAATACTATGTAAGTCCAGACAGTTGCGTTCCTTTGTAACGCCAAGAGTTAAGGATTACCAGATACTTTTTAGTCTAGTCTCGATCGTAGCGTCGAGGTGAAAGGACTTCCTTAAACGTCTCATAATAAAGTTCGATTCTTCCAAATCATATTAAACTCATTTATTCACTGACAATACCTCTTAAAATCAATAGTACAAAAAAAAAGAATAAGGGACATACTTTGATGAGAAGCGAATGCAAAAACCCGGAGCGAAAGTTTGGCTTACCAACCCTTTCAACCGCTTTAATCCCGAAATATTATCTCGAGCGTCACAACAGGTGCACGTGTGCCGGACTAGACGAGGCGCACGCGTGTCTCGCGTGCAAACGAAATACGGCCGGCCGGCGTGTCCCGTGCCGCACGGGTTTTCCACGGGACCTTTTCTCACGATCCTCCCGTGGAGCGTTTGATAAAAACCATTGTATTCGGCGAGTACTCGCGTTTATTCGGTTAGAGCGGCGCGTCGGAGGAGCGGCGCGTGACCAGCTTGAGAAGAACCGAGGAGAGCGAGGGGAGAGTTCATCGCGATTGCTCTCGAGTCACGGAACGCGACCGGAAACGGGACGGGATCCTACGTAATCCGGCGGGGGTTTACCTCTGTCCTCGCGTATGCTAGTCGCTTTACTCGCCGGAAATACAAGAGGGGCAAGAAAATGCAGGAAACGACCCGAAGAGCCGCTGCCCGTTTTAAACGCGACCGGTCTTCGGTCTAAAGTGAAAAGTCGTGTAAGGAACCCTGCGCCAGAAATTACTCGGAAGTCTCCGCGCTATACTAAAACAGATAGCCAGAACTTCTCGATATGAGCCGATACGTTCAAATAGAGAAAGTTCAAGTCGGATGGATAGATGAGCTCGAATCGCAAATAATGAAACAATGCATAGTATAGTTCCTGCTTTGTTACAATGTGATCTGTTGGGTTTTATGCGGTATTTTATTTGAAGACGCGGAAGGAGAAGACCTTTCTTCTCGACGTTACGGACGAGACTAAACTAAAATGTATCCGACAATCCTTAACTCGATGCGTTACAAAGGAACGCAACTGTAACTACAAAGAAACGCAACTACAAAGTATTTATCGCGCCCCGGATGTTAATATTACAAGATAGGATCAGAGGCCCATCGGCTAAACATGAACAAGAGATAAAACCTCGCTTATAACACCGATAAATATGCCCTAGTCAGCAGATTTATTTTTGCTTATTTTATTCTTCATAAAATTCAACATGATCGGAACTTATTTATTTTATCAAAGAAGTTGCTGCATCTTGGTACAATTCTACAAAGAGTGTCAAAACTATATATTAGGATGTTAGACATGATACGTATGTTACTTAAAAAAAGAAAAAAACACGTCGAATGATTTTGTAAAGGCTTTGGAAATATAATTTTTCCTAAATATTGATCAGTTCACATTTTGAACGTTCCTCCTTGATATTCTTTTGTGAATACATTAGAGTTGATCTGATCACCGTTATAATTAACATACCTATTTATAGATATTTATTAAAATAAATTAATGTGCCGCAGTTAATGTTTGATAAGTGGAAATATTTCTATTTTCCACAAATTATTCAAATTATATTAGTCTACAATTTGAAACAGCGTCCGCACGAAATTGCAATAAACATATCGCTGTTTGCTTATTATATAACGTAAATTGATAGGAATACGAATTCACAAATCGATTAAACGTACAGCAACTACATGCACGTGTGTATATGTATAATATGCAAATAGAACATTGGTCGCTTTTCACTTGATTTTGTAAATGTCATTTAGATAAAAGCTTTCTGCTCGTTCAAATAAAAATTAAAGTTAAATGCATCGGCCGTCGAATTGTCAACCTTTCATCAGATTGGAAAACGAAGTTAATAGGAAGCTACGTGAACAAACGTGAAGTACGCATCAAAAAGCTAATCCACTGTGTACAAGAGAGTTCTCGAGAGTTCTGCTTTCGTTCTCCATCAGCAATGTTAAAAGTAAAATAAGTTGATCATCCAACGAATTCGCTGATAAATAGGCAGTGGATTTTATGTAAAATAGAACACTCGATGACGCTACATTAAAAACGAAATCTAAAACGAATCTGTTTTTCGAAGTCATGAATTATTCGATCACGTTCAATAAAGTTTACGCAATTCTTTATTTACGTTTTAATTAATTCGATATCCATTCTTCATGCTTTCTGCATATTCAATTTTTCTATAAATGGAACAACATAGTTTATATTGTTTTTTACTCTAGCTGGTATTTTCCATGGCTAAAGATTTATTACCATGAATAAATTCCTGTTTTTCCACGGTAAAGATCGTCGTAGCCGTAGCCGGACGTTACGAACGCTATCGGCCGGCCCGGAATAACGGCGCGACGCGGCGATTAAAATCGCGTTTACGTCGCTCGTTACTCGCGGAACAAACGTCGAAACGATTTCACGATGGACGAGGCCGATCGACGCGGCAATGAGCCGCTCTTTTATCGTCATTGACACTTTTTTCCAACGATTTCGTGTCCCAAATAACGAAAGCATTGAAAAAAAAGGAAGAAACATATGCACACGGAATAAGAGTGGGAAGAGGGACCGATCCATTGTTCCCGGATATTTTCCGAACTAATGGCGCGTACGAACGGCAGATAAATAATAGATCTATGCATCCCGGGTCGCAGCCCCGAATTCGAATTCATTTTCAGACCCCTTGTGTTCGGCCGCTACAAATTTTATCGACGGGAGAAGTGCCCCTGTCGAATGGAAAATTCTAAAAACTCTTGAAAATATTCTTCAAATATTCTTAAACCATGTATTAACAATTATATGAAATTACAGAGTTCAGCCGTTGTTGCGTTTATATTTTTCCATAAAGGAAATGACAATTTTGTAGTTCAACATAAAAGCTCAGGACGTGATAACGTTTTTTAAAGGCCTCGCGAAATGTCTATAATTTTGCATAGAGTTCTATTAATGTGACGTCTAATAACTGTTAAAATTTCAGTACTTTACCACTGTCTATATGTAAGGAGTGACGTTACATTAAAAATAGTTCTGTACAAAATAAGAAGCTGAGAGGCCTACAAAAATTTGGATCATTTTATGTTTAATAATCGACATCTCGCAACAACAAAAAATATAAATGATTGACGTACTGTTGATTATGACGTACTGCAATCGCGAAGCCCGATAATTCTACTCTTTTTACATTTTATTCCATTTCTGAACGGGAGTGTACGTCTTCGTACGTCCACAGTCATTGAATCACGCCCGGATAAATTGCTTTTGGCCACGAATTCAAACGACGTATGTATCTATTCTCACCGCGTCCCGTTCAAAGTAACTCGAAGGGATGGCTCGGAAGGGAATGCCGTTAGGGTCCACGGACAATTGAATCCGCGCCACGTTCCGTTATAAGCGTTTCAGGCATCGAGCCGGGAAATTTGTTGTGTCACGATACGCTGCCTTCCGTCCCCCTTTTGTCGCGAATTCTCTCGCCAAGGAATTGCCAACCCTTTTTATTTGAACAGTCATGTCGAGCATGGGGAGAACGTTTACTCTAATAAAATTAATTACTGTCCATTCCCGACAAGTTGGTCAGTCAACGACACAGTTCTCACTCTATTCCACCTCTCCGGCTACTATGCGTTACTTATTGGCTGCCAGAGTCCTGCACGAGCCGGCCGCAGAAAAGTATCATGTTCGCGTTATCGCACAGCCCCCTTAGCCCGAATAGTGGGGAAAGCCCGGCCCCTGCAGAACTCTGTTAGCTGCGGCACGCGGGACGACAACGAGCATATCGAGAGAGAGTGTCATCGGCCGCAGCCAAAAAAGATGTAGCGCATGGTAGCAGGAGAGAAAGCGGCAGAGTGAGAAAAAGAATGACCTTCACTGGCCAACTTGTCGGGAACGGACTATAGCTCTGAAAGGTTATAAAATTTGAGCCAGAGCATCAAATCATAAATTTAGTTGCCACCAAATTTTTAAAGATTTTCATTTTTCTGACCGAGTGAGACGTTTTAATACAATGATTTTCTTGCAACGTTGTTTTTAGGTTATTAATGAAACTAAGCACTAAGTACATATCGTAATGATTAAATGATAAAAGACTATTTAAATTATATTTTCTAAAATCATATCACAAGCATTTTACTTTCCATAAATAAATAAATTCATCATTCATTTATTGAATGTCAACAAAATCAGTGCGTGTTAATTCACGATCAGAAAATGTATCTGCTCGACGCAGACAAGGAAAAGCGATGTAAACGAAATGCAAACCTGGTATAATGATAACGCAGGGAGGGAGGGATGGTGACGGTCAAAGGCAGGGTTCGGGCGTTTTTCAACCGCGAATAATGCGACAGAAATTAATTGTATCGCGACGAGGGACGCGGACAATGGTATCGGTGACCAAGACCATTTATCACCGGTCTGTAATGGATACGCCGGTTTATCATGCCGCGCATAAAAAACGATCTTGAAAGTGTCCGAGACTATCTGGACTTCTCGCCCCGTTCGTCCTGCTTTTTTCATCCTGACACGTTCGCAACGTTTAATTGTGACGCATCGTCGCACGTGTTTTGCACACACTACGCGACAGTTTCATCTATTTGTTCGTAAAACTGCCTGTGAAAATATTACAGATCATTCACATTTACAGGAACTGTTGCAGTATTTTACTGAATTATTGCGTACAATAATTATAAGGTAAATCGTGAAAAGCATAATTAACGCTACGACGTCCGGTGGCTTCACGTTGGTGCCGTGCAGTAAATAAATAGATGTACATGTGATACGAAGAAATGATGTGATCTTATTCGCATGTGTATATCCTCGCGATTTCGAGAAAATAGAGCGATAGGATTGAGACATGGGAATTGATAATGAGATTAGTAAACAAGAACCTCGGGGAACCGGCGGTGATAAGCGAAATTATGTAAGTCAGTTCTACCGGAGTGACACGAAAAAATCTAGATTAGACGTGCGGACGGCGTAGTGTTAACATTTTGACGGCCGAAGTCACGAGTACGCGAGTTCACAAGCCAAATTGATGTAGAAGAAAGTAAACATGGGAAGTGGATGGACACAGACATCGAGGAGATGAAAACATTTATCGCTTTAATAATTCTGATGGGATTAGTAAAAAGGCCAAAAAAAGATGAGTACTGATTAACAAGTCCATTAATCTGCACATTAATTTTTGAAAGAGTCATGCCGAGAAATAGATTTCGTCAAATTTCGAGATACTGACATTTCAGCGATAGCTGAAAAATGTCGAGACCAATTGGTCAGGATTAAACCCATCACAGAGCATTTCCAATATAAATTTCGAGTCGTCCATAAAGCAACAAAAGAATTTCCATTAGACGAAGTCTGCCAATTTGACGGAAAACTGACAAAATTTCCGGCGGCAAGCGCAATTCTTTTTCCGAAACGTGCGACCGTCAAAGTGTTAAAATTAATTGGAACTGATAGATGCTTCGATGATACTAGTTCGCAGTAGAGATTGTAACTCGGTAGAAACAAATGAAAATCGCAAGTGGTGTGCGGTATCAACGAATCCCATTAATGCCCCCTGGGTAGGGGTAGTAGCGGTGAAAAAAAGAAACGAGCAAATAACGAGCGGAATTTTTCCATTTTTTTGAATACGTTCACGAGGGAACAACGGGGTCGTCCAATCGCGGCTCGTTACGTCGAAACAGAAAACATTCCCACGTTCTAATAACCGGTCCGCGGCCCGGAATGAATCGGTTGGAAATTAAAGGAATATAAATAACGATAATCGTCGCGTCGCATCGGGCGGTAGCCGCGCGGAAATTGGACTGCGGGTAATCACTCTATAACAACGCCTGTCCAAATGCGATTTTCAGCCGGTAGGCATTGTTCGGAATTAACCCGTTTTATCGAACCGGTGGAGGAGGAGGGGAGCACGGGGCCGAGGGGTGGATCGTTCGATGACAGAAACGAGCGGGTAGATGAACTTGAGCGAAGAGAGAATCGGGGGAGCGAGGTAACCGCAAATAACGTGAAATATTTGAAATAATTGTCGACGGGAATTAATTAAAATACAGCTAGGTCAAATCCACCGCTACCGCTCGACAAACGATCGCGACCGACCGACCGAGGGGTCGAAGGGCATTAATCGTGCGGCAAAACAAAAGCCAAGCCCGACGATCTACGTCATTTCTATTCCCTGTTATAAATTATACCTATCGGAATGAAAAAGTGCATCACAGCCTAATTATCATCCCGCATTTGATTCATTAGGATCTCCGTTATACGAAAATCGTGAACAATTTTTTAATATGAACGCTCACTGTCTGAGCGTTTTATTACATGGACAGGATATTTTCTGTTACGGCACTCTATGTTTTACAGAATAGTTGTAAGTTAATAGATAAACTTATTATTGTTGATGAATTAAAATCTAATTATTTGTTCTGTTACGTGAGAATCGTATAAAAGAATTTATGCTCCGATCAGTTTTTATATTCGAAATTTTACTGTACGACGAACTATAGGATTTCTCATGTCGCTCGGCACATTATTTTCTTTGCAATCATATTATCCGCATGATTTATCACGCGACTGGTTGTACGATGTCTCATATAACAGTAATGTTGAAAAATTATCGACGGAAATTAATTAAAACCGTGCTGGGTCAAATGCCACTCGTTTCTCTATCGAGGCGGGTCGAGGTCGAAGCGCATTAATCGTTCCGCGAAACAAAAGCCCAGTCCGACAACCTCCGCCGTTTCCCTTTGACAGTTTACATCTTCCGTTCGCGGAGCGGAATTAAAAAGTGCGGTTGACAACGACAGGATGAAGCATTCGCGGGGGGTGGAGAGGGGATGGAAGTTTATAAATCGTCGCGTTTCTCGGTCGCGATATTGAAATACGTTATTGCGGATACCGAGCGGAATGTGTGCGCATTGTGTTCCGGAATAATGAGCCACTCAGGAGTATTGTTTTTGATCGGGTTGGGAACGGCATAGCGGGGCTAGTTAACGGAGTTAATATCCTGAATTTAAACGGGATTATTGTTGACATTATTCCGTGACCATTATGCAGGTTTAAGTGCAACGTTATGCTATTGACTTCGTGTAGTAATAAGAGTTACCGTTACTATTGTAATTACATGATTCAACACCGTTTTACCATATAGGGTATATCTAGGATAACGAATTGAACGATGTGCGCTGTTTCGATCGAACATTCACAATGTCTAGCCCTTAACATTTTTGTAAAACAATGACCAGTAGGTCGACGGATTTTTTAAGAAATTACGTGCTTCATTTCCAGAGTGAGAAATAGCGTGTGCAATTAATACCGCTTTATTGAATTTTACGAAAACTTACAGTAATAATAGGTAGCATATTAACAGATATGCCGCCTGTACGGCGGCATTCGATTTTTTTCGAATATTTCTAATGCCGTGAGTATAGCGGCGATCATTTGTTAAGAGTTAGATTGCTTCTCAAGTTTCTCATATTTTTGTTCAATTATTGTTTTACTTAAAAAAATTAAGGTAACAAGCAGAAAAAACTATTCTATAAATATCGAGGAATTCTTAAAAATTTTCGGGAATCTTATCAAACACAAGAATTTATAAAAATCACGTATGTACTTAAGTGATTTAACGTGCTGATATTTCAGTGCGAATAAGATTAAATATCCGAATTAAAAGTTATATATTAATACTCTTCGAAATACTGTGTATAACTAAAGCCTCGTTTGAACAACAATCGTTAGTAGTCTCGTACGTAACTAGTCTCGATCGGAGAATTGCATCCTGTGATAGGAAACGAGCTCGCGTAGTAGCCGACGTGATTATTGTCAACGCTTGACCGCAAGCGTCGTGAAAAAGGTGAAAATTCGTGGGAAATCGATTCAGCGTAGGGAAACGCGTCGAACGATTAAGCTTTCCATCACGAACGCACGAAAAATCATTTTCGTCCAAAAACTTCGTTCGAAACTCGTTTACGTTTATTTACGCGACCGTTCCTTTCGTTTGGTAAAGTCGCAACCCCTTCATCCTTCTTGTTTATCTCATAACCATCTGCTTCGGGTCCTCCCCACCTCTATTGACCTTCGGCTCCCGCGGCACGGGACTCGAATTAACCCCGCGACTCTTCCGCATAGTTTGCGGAAAGTGTTAAATCTCCCCACTGATTGTAAGAATAAAAGAATAGAGGCTAACTGAAAGTTCCCGACTAGCTGCGGTAAATTAGCTGAGAGTATTGAACATTTCTTTTTTTTTAGATTATTCTAACTCCATGAAATGTAAATTTTTAATATTTTTTGTGCTTGGAGTTACGGTGGATTCTTTCTATTATAATTGAGTTCATAATCAGATTTTTATGTAGTAAAAATGTTTTTGGCTCAAATGAAAAAAAAAGATGAGAAATCTCTAATTGAATTACATTTTTAACAATATACTTTTAAACATTACTAGTTTTTACCGAACGATACGTAGCTTGAGGGACGTATTGAAGGACGATCCGCGTGGAACTAAAAAAATCCATCGGTCCCGCGATCCTCATAGGATTTATTGAAATTTTATTTGCGCAGCGCCGAACTTCCCACGGATCCGATCGAATTCAGTCAAATTTTGTCGAACCTCGTTAGAATTTCCATAAATCTCGTCAGGCACGTTAGAGTACCACCGAGGTTTATGACGCTTCCACAAAATTCCACGTGAAACCACAAAATACATATGAAATTCGAATATATCTCCTTCGGATTTGCCTAGCCTCAAATTGGATTTCCAAAATAATTACTAACAAGTCGCTGTGATTCATAAAAATCTTAACGCGCTTGAATCTAATTATATTTCAATAATTTTGTCTTTTGCTCTGCTTTTACTACGCTTTCAAGAAAATGCAGTACATCTGTAGGCACATTAATTTTCTTTTATGTACAATACATCCATGCGCGTGATACGAACAATCGTATAATTGTTTTAAACAAGTATTTTTAAACAATATATTTGGTGCTGATTAATTCTCCAGATACTTTCAAAATCGTCTTTGTTAAAGATCGTTTCATCTTCGACACGATTACATTACAAATAACTTGTGTGAATAACCATTTAATTATAATATATAGTAGCTATTCGAGGAAATGAAAGACAAGGGATAATTAAGATTCGATACGAAATGATTTAATAAGATTAGAATATTTCGTAGCGTAACACTGCATTTATTTTAATTACTCGAAAATCCACGTAACGATAAATCGAGTCGCAGGTTCGTTTGATGAATCGTTATTACAGATCTCATCTCAATTATTAACAACCGTGTTGTACATCCCATTCACTTTTGTCGCGGTATAATTAGACCGTGCAATAAACTTCGACTATCGCTGGTGTAATCTTTATTGTCGTAAATGATTAATTAAACCCGGAAAATTACTCCGCGTGAAAACGTCTGTTTAAACAAAGAAATATCGCCCGACAAAGAAATGACGGTGTAACGAATTAGCGTAGAATCGTCCCCCCTTCCCTCCCCCCGTTATCCATCCGAACCGTTTTTTCGTTCGCACCCCTTTCATTAAATGCGAGATGAGTTCTCTGTGGTTTGCGTCGCAGACAGTAAAAAGTCGCGGATAATTCATACTTTTTATGCAACACGAACGGTTGGGACAACAATCCCAGACTCTCGTTACTTCCGCTAGATATAACAGGATGACGCAATCGGAGGTAGACCAGGTTTAACCATTCTGCGATGATGCAATTGAATCACTCTTACACAACTTACCGAATTGGACATTATTCGAATAGCATAATAAGTCGATATAATAGGTTTATTATAAACTCTTTGATTCGTTAATTTCACGTTCAGTAAATTCGAAGTGTAATTAAAAATCGCGTCGTGCGGGATTGTTGCTGGGAGCATAACCGGCGGAGATCGCAATTGAGATTCCTCGAGCACTTCCGCTCGTTACTTCGATTCTATTGACCTTAGTTCCCGATAAAGTGGATACGCGAGTAAGGAACTTCCTAAGTCCGCCGACGTTGGAAAAATTTTGCACCAACGATGTGAAGCTATCCGTACCAGGGCTAACTAAGATATAGTGAAGTAATAAAACGAATTCAAATATTACCGATGAAAGTTCAAACAAAGGCAAATGACTACAATTCGAAATTAAATTGATTAAAAGAAACTTTCTATGGATTTACTTGACGTTAAGGTAATTGATCTCATAGATTCATTTTCCAAGACGCTGTAGTAAAATCGAACACAGGGTAATTGCAGATTTCGTTACTTGCATGTAAAAATAGATATTGCATATCGTATTTAACATATGCATCAGAAATATAGTTTGTAAATTATTTACGGAAAGAATTATTCAATTTAACCAATTACATGCCGATGGTGTGTTATGCGTTGTCCATAAGGTGATCGTGAGTTAACGGACTCACGGGTAGCAACGTGCGGCAGGAAGTTGAGAAGCGTGCCAGCGAGGGCCAACTCAAGCGGTTAATTCACTCTTGGACTTCGAAACTCGATGATTCATAGATTGGTCTTCTGAATTGTACACTAATATCGTTACCGATGGGTTCTATGGTTCGTTAGTTTACGCCTGGCATGCTCCTTGATGGGACATCGACCAGTCTCTCTATGACTTCTAAAACTACAGCCTCCAAGCGTGAAATCAAAATTTGCTACTCACGTTGCACGTTTTATTGTACCCGTAATTAAAAATATCAACTACATCTTTATTTCTTGTGTAGTTGATAGCTTTCGATAATTCTAAGATTTTATCATATCCATTGTCCAGGTCAAGTGAAAAGTAGTTTCTATACAGCTTCTGCAAGTGATGCAACTATAAATAAATGTGTAAGTGCTTCTATCATCTCAAGAGGAATCGTATCTCGCTTTCAAACTGTACCAAAGCGAAGCATGTTGAAAGGAGTTCTATTTCGAATGGTATCGGACTCACAATCAGTATCTTCAAAGTTCCTTTTGAAACAAGAGCCTCTGTTGACAGTCACGCGTCCTGCATACAACAAACTCGATTCTATCGAGTGCCGATAGACTTCTCGCATGGCTTGTTACGGGTGCGATCGCAGCAATCGGCATGTAAGCGCGAACGCGCAGAATTATGTCGACTCGAATAACGTTCCCCTCGATCGGGAGCAGTGGCAACGAAAAAAAAAAAAACAGTGTCAACGGCATCGGCAAAACTCGCTTTTCATCGGTCAGAAACAACCAGCGAAAAATCGCTGACACCAGTCTATGACCATCGCGTGATCCATTGCCGTTTAGTACAAAGGTTGCGATTTTTTTAGAGTGTACTATTGAATAGATAGCAATCTAGTGCTGTAACTCACAGGAGGTTTGCAAATTGCAAAACATCCGAACGATAATCCTACAAATCGTAATCTTTTCCAAATCAAGTTATATCGCTGTGTTAATCTAATTAGCTAGTAAATGAAAAATAAAAAATAAATATACGAGAAATACTGACTAAAAAACGATAGCCTCCCTAGAATTTAATTTAATTATATACTAAATTATTGTATATACTAAACCGAATTTTGTCTACATTTTCTATTACTAACTCGAAAGATCAAAAATTTATTAAAAAAATCCCAATCTCTTAAATCGATATGACAATGGAAATTATATTCTTCTTGATGTTTTGAATTAAAACAACGCAGACCAGGCATAAATTAAGCAGAGTAGGGCTTGATAGCGAACAGGTACACACCGAATGGCGAATGGAAATTTTAATGAAGATCAATGCGCGTTACACTTTCGTACATGATCGTTATCGCCCGCAGGAAACGCTTGGAAAGAGCAGCCGTTAATGAAACGCTTTTCGTGCACGATCGCTTGATTAGGATTTATGTTTGCACAGCGTCGACGATTTCGCGGATTCGGAAAAGCTCGATTCGAGCGCGCGATGTAATTTTGACAAACAACATTCTAATACGGGTCTGCCGGTTAAATCTGAACAACTAAAAAATAATTTGCAAGTTACATTTAAAAGAACTTCGCTCTTTTATAGGCAATCCTTTGCTCTTTTCGCTAATTGCACATCAAGGAAACAAGGAACGAAGCGTCGCACGGGAGGATGGATAGTAAATTTGATGAGTACATACAATTTACTGCGTAACACGAGAACTCTTTCACCCTGTTTTTTCGAGAATCGTTGCGATTGCTAATAAGCAAAGTTGCCACTCGCAACTCTTCGCACGAAATATCAACTTTACAAAGGGCGTAACTTATTTTTTTTTACCTGCAGCTGAGAGGTTTGCTTTCGCCACTCATTTTTCGCATGGACGGAAAGCGTTAATAAGAACGTCGAGAGAAAATTACAGAAACCAGTACTTCATCAAGCGTAAACGGATTGATGTAATTAAGCGTTACTTAAAGTAATTACATCTTTGCGTAAGACTTCTTTTTTTATTAAAAAGTTACAGCCTTGATCATATTGCACGTACTTTACTTTTTCATTCCAGTATAATCGCATAATTTAAATTAAATTTTAATTTCAATGAGACTATCGATAAATTATTTAAATGATAGAATCAAGCAACGGGGAAATGATTCGCTGGTTTGGCCGCGATCTTGTTTTGATTCGACAAGGAAATCAGTAAATTGATTGCAGCTAGGCAAATGTTGCCCGGTACTATCTTCAGTTGGATAGATTCGGAAGTTTCGGTGGTAGCGGAGCCAGTCCGCAAATATTGCCACTTCCTTGCTGGTCCCGATGCTTATCCAGGAAGCCGGACTACCGTTTGCACACCATTATTGCTGCACCGAGCATCTTTGCGGTGCCTTCGTGGGTTTAAAACTTACAATCGAGTTGACCCTCCGTTACAAACCGACCGTAGGGATTTAACGAATTTAAAAACAAATTCAATAAGTTAGATGACAAATTAAAACGGAATCTTATGCGTTCAAACGAAATCGCAATTTTAAATACATATACATACATATTTCAATTTGCGAACCATCTCTGAATTCCGACT
The DNA here is from genome assembly GCA_004307685.1 of Ceratina australensis. NCBI lineage: Eukaryota > Metazoa > Arthropoda > Insecta > Hymenoptera > Apidae > Ceratina > Ceratina australensis. The sequence continues at coordinate 2,553 of SHCU01000649.1, read as the reverse complement.
TTTTTTTAAAATTTGGTACAGTTAATTAAGAGCGAATCCTTGATCTTTATTCAAACGGTGTACTTGCATTCAGCATTTATTAATTAAGATTTCCAATACACTGGAACGAGCTATTGACTAAACCTGGCTTTTTAAAGTTAATGAACGATCGAAACCGCGAATAGCATCTTCGATTATAAAGGAGAGCGGCTTTCGGAACCGAGGAGAGGAAAAAAAATATAATTCCGACGGCTACTCGAGCGTAACCGATTTCCCGTATCCAGCTTTATCCATTTCCTGAAATTGTTTCGATGGCATCCTTCCCCGGGACAGTGCCCGCCCTCCCCCCTCCATCTAATTGTTTCCTTTGTCATTTTAATTTCCTCGCTCTCCTTCGCCTCTATCGGCCGATATTCCGGAACGTTTCGATTTTCTTATAACGAGTTTCTTTTATCAAAGGACAAGCGAAATGGACTGCTCGATCGGTTTTCCCGTACAATTACGAGGCATTTAATATCGCGGCTGTCTCATCTTGGGAAAGAAAGGAATAGGGTACGATAAACAAAATTGCCGATGGTTGTTACATTCTAAACAGTGTTCAAACCTCGTGAAATAAAAGTACCGTTAATGCGGTAACAATACGAGAAGAGAAACAAAAAAAGTTGACATTTACAATTTCACTTTATCGGACTAGAGTTATCATTTTAATACCCGATTATTCGTAAAAAGCTAGTCTTAAAATCCGAGTACTTTATATATAAATTGTATTTTTGATGGACGCACAAATTGAGTAACGTTATAATTAAATTGGTTTAATATCGAGTAAGCCCATATTGCTTTTAATGTACTGGATGTCAATTTGACGTATTATCGTCTGCGCGTAAACTCGTTAACGTAAAGGACCATTTAGCTGGAATCACGTCCGGATTTAGACCGTGAAAATTGTTATAAGATCTCCGAACGACGTCGCCGAGTTTAATTTGCGAGCCCCTTCGAGATAAACGAATTAGCGAAGATATTGCTTGATCTTATCCTACGGCTCTGCGTCACCTTCATTAACCAGAGTAATTATCAAGCATCGTATCCTATCGGACGCCGTGGAATACGGAATACAGAGAATTCCGTGGTGCATCGTATTCAATCTGGATAGAGCATGAATCGTTAAAAGCCTCCTTTGAGTTCCGTTTATGTGTCCCCGCGAAATCATGGCGGGAGGATGAAAAGCACAATGTACCGTCCCGTTGGGCGTTTCGAGGGCCATCGAAGATTAATGAAACGCCTTAAATGCACCGCAAACTGCGCCGTGAGACACGTTAGGAGTGCTCGGTTACTTGCCATTGTTCTCTTTAATTGTCGACAAATCCAAACTGCCCTTAATGCTGTAAATTTATTCGGGAAACGTGTGGCAAGAGATTCAACCCAGGTTGCAGAAAATTAAGCGGCGACTGTTCCCCTTCAGAAATTCAGAATTAGCCAGCGCAATCTAATTGTTTGTAAAGTATCTCATGGGCCTCGTCACCTCGTCGTTTTCCAAATAATCAAATAAGATAGATACAATTTCATTTTAATTAGACGTTGATAACAAACATCGTGTTTTCTTGATCGTTTGAAGCTAGATATTGATTTCTCTGAACGAGAACGTTGCACAAATCAGGTTAGCCGAGATATCTCGCGTTAACATAAGATCAGTTGGGTAGTAAAGTCTGACAGGCGTCTGGCATTCAACTCGGAAACTTTGGAATGAAAACAGTTCTCGAAGAAGACTTTGCCACTCCCGATGGAAATTAAGCATTCTCCCCGTTGCGACGTTTCTATCTCCGCGGGCTTTCATGATGGCGAACACGTTCGCCAGTAAATTAAACCTTTTTTCACGCGGAACGATATATTTCCCACGTTCGCTTCGCCGCGCGACCTGTTTTACTTTTTCATTTTACCAATCAACCATTTATCAGCATTTATGTTAACCGCAGGAAATATATCTCTACACGAAAACCATTCTGCTATTGATACCTCGTTTATTTTCACTTTACAGTACTTAGCTGTTTTTTATTAACACTAGAAAGGCTGGAACTTAGTATGCACAGCTTCGGGCAATTATTCAGAACCCTCTACTGCTTATGTGCGAGTTCCCAAGCAGGACGATATTCGCAAGTAGTAAGAAATCTATTGGTTTATGTTTCAATGCTCCAGGCAGAAGCTTTGGCAGCATCATCATATGCCGGACCGTTGAAACGTAAACCAATAGATTTCTTACTACTTGTGAGTATTGTCCTGCTAGGGAACTCTCACATAAACAGTAGTAGGTCCAGAATAATTGTCCGAAGCTGTACCTATGTTGCACAAAAGCAGTCAAAATGACTTCATTGAGTAATCTAGTGTTAATCTGAAACCAGTGTTGATTAATACTTATTTGTTCATGAATTCAAAAAATGAAACTCTAGAATCATATAATGGAAGATTCAATTGAAAAGTACATAAGCTTAATGCATCGGATAGGCAATTGTCAGGATGTAACTTAAAAATATAAAGCTTCGCGGATTATGAATGAACGTACCCCTTAAAGACTCGACACTT
>SHCU01000648.1:33731-47385 GCA_004307685.1 Ceratina australensis | reverse complement strand
CGGTCATTACGAATATTTAAATTTAATTCAAATTTGAAATATTAGGTTGTCCCATATGATTCTTCCTTATTTTAGAAACGGAATGAATATACGGTCCAAAAGGGACTTGTGAGATAATCTAATACATACATTCGTAATTTCTTTTGTTGCTTTACACGCATATCTGTTTCAATTTTTTGAAGTTAATTGATTTCAATCAATTTTTAGATTTTTTCAGTGGAAGTTTCAGGGGGTAAAAAGAATTAATTTTTGATGTCTGCTCTACCTCAGCTTTATTATGAAAAATAAACTGAATAAACTCAAGTAAACTACATCTCTCTAGCTCACATGCACATAAAGCGATCTACGAAACCTGTGCATTACAACGAATCATAACAGTCTCTCATTTTAATGATAATAAAAAGAATTGATAATCATTTAATCTCGTAAAATTGTACGAGGTAATCTCATAAGTCTCTTTCGGATAGTATTTACTTCGTTTCAAAAATAGGGAAGAAACTTATGGGACAACCTACTATTTCCAAATTGAATTAAATTTACATATTCGTAATGACCGAAATAATTCACACATTCTTCTTTTATTTTAAATCATAAGTATTTAATAATTTAATTTCATTACGGACGCGTGCCATTTATTTTCGGCAATTAAACGACGGGCTAACAGCGATCGAAGCCTTTTACACGAGTTTCGCACGGCTCAAGCCCGATTACAATGTAACGTTGCGTTGTAGCGCGAGCCTCATGGCCTGTTAGCCGGGAGCGTGAAACAGCAACGTTTAACACGCAGCAATCCCTGTTATCGCGGTTTTCGATACGTCGCGCGCGCCAGACGAAGTTGCAAGATTTTCCGGACGTCTATTATTCTGTGAAACGATCCCGTAACTCAATAGCGCGGCCCGCGCACGCTATAACTCGATTATCAGCCATTATCACGAACGATATTATTTCGCGTAATTTACACTGAAACGTTTAGAATCGGGTATCGCGTAATTGGACGAGCATGTCTCGCGGAGACATCGCGGACTTCCGCTTCGAATTATCGAGTAACAACGGCAATCCTATATATATATAATTTTTCCTTTAAGAAATGAAAGCAATTCGGAAATACTCAAATAGAAAATTGACATATATAAATATTGAATATGTAGCTGTAGCAATAAACGTCTTTTAAAATTCTTTTTCCAATTTAATTTGATTTGCGTGATTGTAGGAAGAAAAAATAACAAATTCCCCTTGGCTGTATAAAGCCGTCAGGACATTATATAAACATCCGCTTGAACGCGGTTATTAAATGAGAAAGTAGTAGGAAAAGAAAATGAGATTCAGGCGTTATTCGATGACTCGTTTCCACGGTCTTTAGAGCTGCATCTTCTGCCTCCAATTTTCTCTGGTTTCCCCTTCACGGCACGCTCTCGACTATTCTCTTCAGCAAATTTATACTCGCGTACATTCCCAGTGTACATACATTACCCGGGGAGTTTCCTTAATGTAACACAAAACTAAAGCTTCTAACGTTTCGGTTTAAAGTATACTTCAAATTGAATTTCATTACGGAGCGGCAATCTCGAAGTCCAATTTCAGTGACGCAATTAGAATCCCTATAAGATTTCAAACGAGCAAATTGAATACGCGTACACGATCTGAAATATCGTATAATATTTTATTCGCGAAAAATATTGGCGAATAAAGGAGAAGTAATGGGTAATCGACACTGTGTCAACCCAATAACCTTCCAAATGCCGACGGTTTAAGAATTAATTTTACGTATCACTTCTCTCGCCCTTGCGTCGAGCAATCAATCGGCTGCCGTTTTTTTCATCGGGAATATTTACCCCGAAAAAAATGGAGAAACGGCAACTAACGAAAAACCGTGGTAATTAATAATCTCCCATCTTCGGTGGAAAAAATCGATCGCCGTTCTCTAACATATCCGAGGTAGGCAAATGTACGAATAGGGGAACGATCACCTCGAGCCCGGAAGTTGGGGTTCGATAGACCGTCAATTTAAACTCCCGATCGGTTTTCATTCTGCCCGCTATCGGTCGAAGCGCGTGTCCCGAAGAGGAGCGAAACGCGAAACAAAAAAAAAAGAGAAAGTAAACGAAGAAAAAAGGAAAAACGTGCGGATAAAAAGCAGGAAAAGAAGACGAAACGGTACGTCGAGGGGCAGGAAAAGAGGAAGAAAATCAATAATTGCGAACGCTTTTAATTTCCCAAGTGTACGCGGAACGAGGCAATTTCGCGCCAGCCACTCGTATCGAGGCAAATAAAAAACACGCTTGATCCGCAACAATGTGCGTACCGATAGGAAGCGTTAACAATGGTGAAGATTAAGGAAGGGACGTCGCGCGAGGGAGGATCGGCACGAGTTTCATCGACGGTAAGCTCGAACTTCAGCTGAACGACCCGGAAGCAGAAATTTTCTTCGCTCCCATTATTCCCTTTAAGACGAACCGCGTGGTCGCAGTAGCCGTTAGACGAACACGGGAAACTTTCCTTAATAAATAAACATTTTTCCTATCCGCCTACTAAATACAGGACACGGCGAACACGAGATGAAATTGAATGTAAAGACGAATGGAGAAGAAAAGTTTTCAGACCGGGCAACGACAACAGATCCCGGCATCTTTGTTACCCGAAGTTTCCTTCTTCGACTCTTTACGTCCCTGAGCGTGGCTCCGCATAAAATGCATCTTTAATTGAATTCCTGCTGATGTCCGCCCGTGCTAATTTTACTGTTCTTCAGCTGGCAAATAATCGGACGTAAAAAGAATCCGTAATAAATTGTTTCAAGACCTTGCTTTATCGAAGAATTTCGTGGAAATTCTCGAACCCTCAGGGGAGTCGGACGTTCGTGCACGTACCGGTTTCGCTGATATTTATGCACCCGGCATAGAGTTCAATAGATTCCTGTTGCTCGAGTCAATCGATTCGACGGGGAACTCAGTTTGACCGAGGTAAAAGTTCTTTTAATGGGATTGAATGACAAGAGTTCGAATGGGATTGGCATTATCCGATAAACTTGGGCTAGGTCGCTCGAAACGGTTTGATAATGTGAGCAGAAAAAGAACAACCCGTTAAGTATAAAGTTCCGAGAAAATCATTGATTATATTCCTTTTACGGGGCTCTATAATGGCGATTCACCGACGGGCCAAGTCGCGTCTCGACGGCCTTTGTCCGTGCATGTCCACGGCCGGCGATCTTCTAAGAAAGAAACCGGGATGGAAGCGTTGTAGTGGACGAAGAGATTACGGGCGGGAACGAGCGAAAACTCGATTCGAACGGGCAGTTTTGCGAGCCAGTCTGGCAATTGGCCAATTTAAAATGAAGACTCGTCGGACCCGATCTTCGTGCTCGGGCCACGATGCGGCAAGTAGAATGGCTTTTGAATAGAACAATAATTTATCAAATGGGTGCCGAGCAAAAAATACGTGTACTGAATATCGCCGGAGAAGCACGCCGGGGACATCGGCTTTAAGTGAAAATCGAAGCGATGCCCAATGCCCGTACAAAGGGCCGTTCTCAAGATTAAATTCTTACGATCTCATTCGAACTTCCATTCGTGCCAGAATCGACGACAAATAATCGATATCAATTTTCAATTTTCGACCCGAGGGTTTATAGAAATTATGATTGTAGTTTGTAACGAAAACGTCGAGGTGAAAGAACTCAGTGTTAAAAAAAATTAAAAGGTAACCGGGAGTCGAGAATACTATAGTAAAACGGGATGGTTGCATCGGCGTGGAACAGCTTTCGACACAGGGCGCTGGTATTCGACCCGATAACGTTGAGAAACTCACAAGTTGCGGCTGCGACGCTGCGGACCAATTGCGCGTTGCCTAATCGACGACAAATAATCAATATCGATTTTCGACCCAAGGGTTTACAAAAATTACGATTGTATCAGGTCATTAAGTATGAAACGTCCGATTTGAGACCGGAAGTTCGTAAAGCAATCGGACGTTTCATACTCAATGACCTAATAATTTGTAACGAAAACGTCGCGGTGAAAGAACTCAGTGTTAAAAAAAAATTAAAAGGTAACCGGGAGTCGAGAATACTATAGTAAAACGGGATGGTTGCATCGGCGTGGAACAGCTTTTGACACAGGGCGCAGGTATTCGACCCGATAACGCTGTGAAACTCCCAAGTTGCGGCTGCGACGCTGCGGACCAATTGCGCGTTGCCTACCTTCGCGTCCCTTCGCAACCCCCTTTTCCACGGTGGCAAAACGCGGCCCGACGAAGTCGCAGACGGTGTTCTTGTCCACGTGGAAACACCTGCACCGACACGGCACGAGGGTTCGCGCGCCGTGTTCTCATCTCGTCTAATTTGCGCTTAGGTGGGGACACTTTAATTTGGTCAGGTAGGTAGACCCGCCGCCGTCGCCTAGCCGGCAACTTCGCCTCTAATTTACCTTCCCTACCGGAAGTGCCGCTCTCTCCGACCGAGACCAACTAGCTGCCTAATACGTTCCCTGCGCGCGGGGACGTGTGCGCTCAATGCTTGGACACCCGGGGGGTAGGTAAGTTTCGTAACGGTGCCGGGAGGGAAGGGAGGCGGTCGGTTGGGTTTGGTAGGGCAAGAAACGTGGCGCGATCCTCTCGTTTGATGCAGTGAGGGAAACAATTAAGGGCTGGCGTGTTCCCTCCGTTGGCTTTGGTTCGCTCGCATGGACTGTGAACGCCGGAAATGGGAAGAATATGGCGTGGATTAGGTGGTACATAGATGCCCGCGGGGAACGTGCGATTCGCGTCACGAATAAATGCGAGAGACTCTTGTAACTTGAGGGATGGGCTGTCGGGATGATAAAGAAATTAATTTTCCACTTGTGGAATGAAGTAATGCAAGAATTTAATTAAAACAAACGTGTAATTATTTACAGGGATAAGTGGTTCTTGGAAATATTAATATTAGAAGATCGCATGAAGAAAATTCATCTTACAATTTCCAATGTTATTTTTCTGAATGATATACATATGTATATACATAATTTGATGTCGGGCACAATTGCGTGACAAACTAAACATTGATAGCTTCAGGGTATGGACGCTGCCCCGTGAAATAATTATATTTTACCTATGCACGGTTCGTTGTGGTAATTAATGCGTGTGACGGAGGGTATCAGCTGCTTTGGTAAGCAGATAAACTATAATTAATAATGTCAGGTGCATATATATTATACAATTGGCATAATCGTTTGCACGGGGCAAATTACTTGAGGCATCTGATTGCAATTAATTGCGTGCACAGCGTCACAACTTTCGGCATCTCACTTACGACGTCGAATTAATAATTATTAATTTTTAACAGCACTATTAAGCAACTGTAAATCTCTTTTTACATATTTTCTCTCATTTCTAGATTTTGTGTATATACAGGTAGTCGTGGCCTACGGATGTCTGACTATAAACTGTGTTTACTACTGTATCAACTTCGTTACTTATTCTCGTCTTGCCTCTGGCTTTTACCAACGTCTTTAAAATTCCCCCGTAATCCCTGTACATCTCTTGTCCACGAACAGTGTGTGCCACGGAATCATGAGTTAGTAGGAAGCGACTTAATTATGACCGCGGGCCCCGGAATAAAATATACCCCGGTCCGGCAAGCTACAGTAATATGGTGAACAAAAATTTTGCATTTCTGATCTTGTTACAATAATTAATGGAAAGATAATTATTCTAGTTAGAATTGCGAATTTTTTCAACCCAGAGCTCAAAGCCTAAAAATTTATAATATATTAGCCGAATAGATTTCTAAATTTAATAAATATAAATATTCTAAAAATGTTGCCGATTAAATTCTATTTGTAGCAATTATTATAATGTACAAGGTAGGCTTATACTTTTTTTAGCGATATAAAATTTATTATATTGTTGAGGTGTACAGTTTCCCCAGGAAACGCCGCAGTTTATCTTCGCAAACGACCGAGGATGAAGCCAGGCTAAAGACAGTGACGTTGAAACCTACAGGGAACTCGCATTAGGGATCTCCCGGTTGGCGTAACATATTTGTATTTTCCCGGTAATTACGGGCTTCTCGACTGCTCGATCATCGTCTCAGACAGCGAGGGTCGAACAAGGGTAAACGAATCGCTCGTTCGTGGTCCATAGTGTTCGCAACTGTGCACCCACCAATCCTGCTGCTACTCGATAATTTAATTGGATCTTTGTGTTTGTTCGGCGCGGTAAACTCCCGTGCCGTGAGACAGGTAAAACGTTTCGACAGAGAAAGTACATTTTAACGGGACTCGTCAAAGATGCACCGAGTGGCAGCAGCCAGCAGCCTGTATCGGATACCCGCTGAACTTTCGATTGTCCCGCGTTAATTGGACTTTCCCTCATTACTAAATCCAGCTGCCACGATTGCCTATGCTCCTTTTTTTTCCACGTCACGTCGTTTGCTGCGGTTTGTTTTGCGTGGGTGCTCGTCGCGTTGGTCGATAATTAAAGCGATTTCAATCGACGCCTCTGGCTTTCACCCGGCCGTTTATCGAATCTTCACCGATAGGGAACCGGGTGAGCGGCGAACAAGCATCGAACGAACGACACTTTCCCCGCATAGTTCATCCGCCTTCGTCGAACTTGTATTTAAAAACGAAGTAACAAAAATTCCAAACATTAAAATAATATTTTTTAATATTGTAGGGGGTTCCCCTACTCTTGAGTTGCCGAACGATGGGGTGTTCAATTAACACGAATCAGTAGCTTGTTGAAGATTATTCAATTTTTACAAAGACTCGATGTTACAGCAATGATTGCCAAGGGCCAACTACCGCAAGCAGCGTCCTTTAGTGATGGGCACTATCGACTAATTTGAACTATCGGCTATCTAGTGATTAATCGTAACACAGTATCGACTAATTAGTCGAATAAAATTGCGTAAACCGTCTATATCATATATCGTCTATGGTGTTGTATGCTCTATAAGTTCGCGTTCTTGTCTCATCAATTATAAATATAAAAAGAAGAAATATATAAAACTTTGTAGAAATTTTTATTGTTTTATTTTCCTAGTACTAATTCATTTCCGTTTCCTGTAGTCTTTAGATTTCTAGCTGTTTAAGTCAAATTCTGTGCAGTTTGAAAAATTTTAACTTGCTAAACTTAATCTATCTTTCTTTTGTAAATATATTATTCAATATCTCTGAATCAATTTCTAAATTTCCTGACAAAATCTATCAAAACTCGCAGCATTACTGCTTAAAACCTATTAAATAATAAACAAATGTAAGTATCTCTTCCCTTTTCATTGTTTTTCAACGATAGCATTGATATATATATTTCAGTCACTTGGACTTTGGATTATCGAAGCATCGATTATTTTAATCGTCTGAACTTGGACCATCGAGCTACCGATTCAATCTTATCGACAGTTGAAGCAGCTGCCTGATGTTAATTCGATGTAGTTGACAGTTCAAAAAATTAAGTCGACAATGTTGTCTGACGTCTAAACGTCATGCTTACATTGTATCTTTCGTTTGTTAATGTCTACAATATCGATAATAAAATCGTGTCAAAGAACTCGATAATCCAGTTCCGCGTGTCACGAGTAATAGTCAAGTTCAGATTACACTTGTCGCCTAACGAAGCTCTTGTAAACTCGTAATTGAACTGAAAGCGAATTTCATCGTCGCGAATCGCTCGACGCTTCATCCGATTTCACGAGCACGGCCCCTCGCTCTCGTTATTATATCGATCAGGCCACTACAAAAACGGGTAACAATCCACTTAGCCGCAGCGGAACCAGCTACCCTCATGATCGTCGCGGAGAATGGAAAAGGTCGCGTGGGAAATACCAGTTCTACGTAACGAGAATTTCTACGCTCTAATTTCTTTTTTTTTTTCCTCCGCCGTTCGAAGCCGAAGAAAATTCGATTCGCATTTTTTTCGACAGACCATTCGGACCGCGAACGGGACGCGGGGAATAAAAAGCGAAAACAGAGCGGGTACCGCGCGGAGTATCGCAATAAAATATTTATATCTCTATTTGCATTTTAAAAGCCGGGACTCGGCCCCCGTACTCGACGCGGTCCGGCTTTTAATTGCCGAGGCCTTCGCGCGTTATCGTTCCTACTGTCCACGGTACATCGATTATAAATCCTTTTTTCCTGTTATCGCTCGGAACGCGTCGGTCTGATTTAGGGCGACGTTGCTGCGTTTCAATTTTTTCAATGACCGCTTCCGGCTCGTTTGCTCCTTTCCTACCCCCCCGCTATTTATTTGTCGTCCCGAAATTATAAATATTAATCTCGAGCGAAAGGGAATTTCTGTTTTAATTAAAACCTCGTGTTTTATATGCATGAAATACATTAACAAAGTGCAAACGTTGCAGTTCGGATGAACGAAACGAAACGTCAAATTCAATCTTCCAAAGAGTCAGTCCATTTTTTTTATTATTTGCATATTTAAAAAAATGAGATTGAACTTCTCGATCGTTCCTTAGATTGAATATTTCATACGGAATTATAAAGACATTTCCTACGTGATTTCTGCATGTGTATCCGCAAACATTTATATAATGAACCAATATGTAGTAGATTCACAGTTCTATTTAATGCACCAACAAAATCTGAGACCATGCGTTGCAGTTTGAATGAACGAAACGAAACATCATACTCAATCTTCCAAAGAGTCAGTCCATTTTTTTTATAATTTGCATATTTAAAAAAATGAGATTGAACTTCTCGATCGTTCCTTAGATTGAATATTTCATACGGAATTATAAAGACATTTCCTACGTGATTTCTGCATGTGTATCCGCAAACATTTATATAATGAACCAATATGTAGTAGATTCACAGTTCTATTTAATGCACCAACAAAATCTGAGACCATGCGTTGCAGTTTGAATGAACGAAACGAAACATCATACTCAATCTTCCAAAGAGTCAGTCCATTTTTTTTATAATTTGCATATTTAAAAAAATGAGATTGAACTTCTCGATTGTTCGTTAAATTAAATACTTCATACGGAGTTATGAAGAGATTTTCTACATGATTTCTGCAGGTGTATCCGCAAACATTTATATAATACACCAATATGTAGTAGGTTCACAGTTTTATTTGATACGCCAACAAAATCTGAAACCGTGTTACGCGTTACTTCATGACGGGCAAACATTACCTTATCGCAACAGCTCGTCCATGCATTGTACCGCGTTTGATAAAAAAAAACAGAAGCGATTTACTTATTTAAACACGCGAAGCGCCCGCAAATATTTGTACACCACGGTGATACGTCTTCTACGTACACGCGGGTATAATAGGAGATTTGTTGTTTCATTTGCATTTACCGAGGATTTTCTTTCTATTTCCAGCGAGCAGATTGCGCCTATTTTGCGTAATCGCTGCCGGGATCAGTGCGATGCTCCGCGTACGCGTGCATCCAGTTATTCAAATATTTGAGTATCGTGCCCATACCCGTGCCATAAAAATGAAATGCTCAACCGTAACTGCTTAAGTCGAAATTTGGAATTGGTATACACACGAGTCTTACTCGTTCTCTGTGTCACTTGATTAATCGTGTTACCCGGTTCTCGCGTAACTGTGACAGAATGGTAACGTAGGGGAATAAAGTTATCGAGTAAAGCAATAACTTTCGTCTGGAAACAAAATATGGCTCGACCCTCGGCAAATAAAATAATCGAGCGGGACGCGTCTCGCTTCGGGGAACTTTTAATTAAAAGCAACGCGTAACATCGTCACCGAAACTTTTCCCTGCTCTGAGAAATTGTTGACGCAGCATCGATTTTTCTCGGCGAACATTAAGAAGAATCCTCGAAAATTCTTCCGTTACCCTTCGATCCTGTTCAGCTTGAAGCGAACCGTGGAACTTCTGTTTGTTGACGAAAAACAAGCGAATTCCACAAGGGAGAGAGTCGGTTCTTGTAGGAAAGAAAAAAATCTGAATATTTTCTGAGCTTCAGAGGATTCGCTGAAGGAATTTATTTTTGCTTGTAGGAACCGAAGAAATTCGAAGTACATCGTAGTGCTTTTCGGGGGCGTCGGGCATAAGCAATGCGGCATGGAAAGAAAGGGGGAGAGTAGGTACTAACAAGCAAGAAAGGAAACGCGAGTGTCTTTAGTATTCTGAGAGTAATCCGAGACTTCGACAGACGGCCAAGTTTCGCGCAACTTTTGATTGCTTTCGCAATGAGCTTTGTTAAATGTTAAACAGGATGACGCGTAATACACCAACTTGCCTGCCCCTTTTCGGCTTCCTACGCAACTACTTGTGGAATTTTCTCACCCCATACAGGTAATAATGATCATTTAGCAATAAAATTAAATGAATACCGCTTCACCCCATAATCTTCCTGCTACTAACACAAGTACGTATTATTAACCCTTCCCGTGCATTAACCCCCTACGAGCCGAATTTGCTTTTTAAATCCCCAAAAATTGGGCGAACGAAAAATTAACAATTATAAAAAATATTTCTAAACAATTTTATTGTAACATATTCACTATGTGAATTTCAGGTAACAACAGTTCATAATGTTTGCACTTGTGTACGAAAACTTGAGATATCGATAAGATAAAACATCACCTGAAAGTTATACGAGACCATAGAGGGTTAACGTGTCTGACGTGTGATGAAGATTCAAACATGAATACGACGAGTCGGGCTCGTGAAAAGGTACATAACATAAACATAAAGATCACGAGTCAGGTTCGAATTTCGTCGAGCTAAACGGCACGGTAAGGAGTTAATAATAATCTTTCATCTGGTAGATCGTAATAAAATTTNAAGGTACATAACATAAACATAAAGATCACGAGTCAGGTTCGAATTTCGTCGAGCTAAACGGCACGGTAAGGGGTTAATAATAATCTTTCATTTGGTAGATCGTATTAAAATTTGATGTGCGTGAACACGGCGGTCTGAACGCGTGCACTTCGTGAAACTGCTGTATTCAATCAACCGGATAAACGAAACCGTTCGCATTCGTGGAAACGTGAAATTATCGTTGATTATAATCCGGGGCAGTGGTAGCGTGATCCGAAACTTTTAATGCTCGTGCCGAAGCGTTCGGCTCGAAAGCAAAGCAAACTTCAACCGAGCGTAATTGTAGCGATCATTGATCTTGTAACCCGGGAAAATCGTTAGCCCTGGTCAAAAGTACCATCGAAACTTTGCGACGACGTTTATTCAAAGTTTTTCTCACTCGAACACAGCTGAACTTGAAATTGTTGAATAAACACCATTGTCCTATGATTTATAATCAGTAGCAAATTTATAGAATGTCCAGAATGAATTCGTCTAAAATTCGTGCGTAACTTTTTAATTAGCTGGATGGGAAAATATGAATTCTACGAATGCTTGGACCTACGCCGAAGAATAGTCAAAAAAATATCCGAGCGCAGAGCGGGAAAAAATATGTATACATTATAGAGCGGAATAATGTATAACCATACTTTGCTTCTTTTCGAGCTCTTTAAAAATGGGAGGGAACCGGAAAAAACGGGGCGAGCGTTAAAAATATCATTTGCCGTTCCAACGAAATCCTGGTTTCATCTATTCAGAAAGACACATTCATGCGTCAGCCAGCGCGGCGGCGGCGGCCGCACGCGGTCTCCTCTTCTTCTTATTCATTTTCCGAACCCATTACGTACGGTATGCGCGCACGCGACCTCGTATGATCTCATCACGATTCCGACGGTAGGCGACGTTATAAAATCGTAGGCACCGCTAACTGTTCGCCATTTAAACACAACGTGAATAATTAATAGCAGCCCGTTGGCCTGGTTCCACGCGGGATGTACAGCGGGTCGTGCTTTTACGTCGGGACGACACGTGAGCGAACTGGCAATTTATACGCCCTTTACCGGCTCGTAAAAAAGAAAAAAGAAGACGGGGTGAAAAAAGGATGCGGAAAAAAAAAGAAGAAGCGGAAAATGACAAGAATGGCCGGCTCTGTGAGGCGCGTCACGTAGCAGCGGCAGTAATTCCGCGAACGCGAGCGAAAGGAGATGCGAATTTCCATAAAATTTCGGGCATCGCGACGCCGTCTTCTTGATCAACAACGCATAAATTCGCGGCTATGAAACCGAATCGTCGGGTTCACCGGATTACGGGTTATAAAAGAACGGGGGAAAGAAAGGGGAAGGGAACCGGGTGAAACACTGTAAGTCCTTTTAAAGATTCATCAACTGCGGCTGTAAATAGCAAAGTAAAAGAACCCGACGTTTTATCGCGACGCTCGTTCCTGTTTCGAGGGAAGCTGGCCACCGCGCAACGGAAATTGTTCCGACCGCGATGCTAGGTTTGATCGCACGCTTGGAATATTTTATAATGGAATTTCTGTCCCCGTATAAAACCTTCCCGGTCACCGCAACGCTTAAATAATATTTATACCTTCTCGATGTGACGTTTAGATGAAATAAAAATCGTTTATTATTTTGAAGTGTTCTGAATATGTACATTGATATTTGTACAAAAAGGAATATGTGTAATAAATAACATTGCTACGTGAAAGGGGAGTTAACCATACAGATATGTATGTCTGACTATAGATAGATAATACTACTTGCGATACACTAGTTATACTTCTGGGGCAGTGTTGATCAATTCTTACAAATTAATAATTTTTTCTTTCTATATTTAAATGAGGAATTTTTCCATTAAACTATTAATCTTAGCCTTACAGATAAGTATGCCTGACTATAGATAGATAATACTACTTGCGAAGGTTGTACTTCTGGGGCAGTGTTCATCAATTCTCACAAATTAATAATTCTTTTTTTTCTATATTTAAATGATGAATTTTGCATTGAAATATTCATTCTAACCTTACAGTATGTACGTCTGACTATAAATAGATAATACTACTTACGATACTCTAGTTGTACTCCTGGGGCAGTGTTGATCAATTCTTACAAATGAATAATTCTTTTTTTTCTATATTTAAATGATGAATTTTCCATTAAAATAGTAAATAATAATTCTAGTGTTAAAAAAGCGAATTCTTCTGATATACGAAAATAATTAGATTTAGTATTCTTGGCACCGATTGGAATTACGTAAAGTACTCGTAGGGCGTATCTTTCAAGAATCATGGGTACGCGTTTGCCAGTAATATTTCAAACGGAACAGCGCACTCGAACTTGCCAAAAGGCATTCACATCAACGATCGCGGCGGTAACGGTATACCGATTCTACAAAAACATAAAGAATATTCACTGGGAACGTATAACAAACATGTGTCCAAGTTTCGCGATGCCTTACCGGCATTATAGCCCGAGAACTTTTAGCCCGCGCGTTCCGACGTTACTTTTTCTATCGCAAAGTACGTACACGGTATTTAGTCTACATGCTACGCGCACTTATCCTTATACTGAAGCTTACGTCCGCTCAGCGAGCACGTATTCCCACGGCACGAGCAAAATGTAGTCAAATGATAGACTTACTTTTTTATCAGAACTTTCGCGATATGAAAATTGCATCTAAATTTCGTTCTACGTTTTATTATTATTATTAATTTATTAATTTTGGTCTTCCGATCGGAAAATGAATCTCATTTATAAGAATTATTTACACAAAACAATATTCCCCTAAAACTCTAATATGAATGCACTTACCTTTCTTTCTTTTATGCTTGTCATCCTCTTTATATTTTTCACAATTTACCAGAACATTTAAAACTAGCTT